>JAFEMH010007340.1:0-93556 GCA_022495995.1 Adenophora triphylla var. japonica
CTGCGGATGCTTTAGCGATTCGAGACAACGAATGCGGAGAGGAGAACGATCCCGGCGTCATGCGAGAGTCGAGAGACTGACATGCGAAGACTCAAAGACAATTGTCGCATTGATGGCTCATCTCGCGGCTTGAGACTCCCGGGGTAATTCCCGCCTCCCCCGGAGTTGATTGCGGACATTTTTAGACATTTTTGTATTAATTTATACTTGTTTGTAAACATTTGAGACATTTGGTATCCGCGGGGAGCCCCTCCCACGCCTCTCCCCCCGCTCCACCCCTCTCCCCCTCTCCCCCTCCCCCTCCCCCTCTCCCCCTCCCCCTCCCCCTCTCCCACTCCCCCTCCCGAATTGGTAGGGGTGGTATTTAGTTTTTATTTGGTACGCGATATTTGAGTTTTAGTTTTTATAGTTTTAGTTTTATAAATTGAAATGTTATATCGGTACAAAAAAATTTTGGTTTATTGATATTTTAAGAATTATTTTTTTAAAATTTATTTAAGAATCACGGCGGAAATTTCCGATCATTTGAAATTAATGATGAAATAAAAATTAATTAAATAAATTAATTTCGGCTGACGAATTTCCGCCGCTATAATCATTAATTTTTTATTGTTTTTCATTTCAATGTGAAGGTCATTCATTTGTAATAAAATTTAAATTAAAATTAAATAATTTAACTGACGGTAATTTCCGTAGCTGAGAAATAATTTAATTTTAATTTAAATTTTTATTACGGCGACGGAAACTCGCAGCTGAAATTAATTTAATTAAATTAATTTTTATTACGGCGACGGAAATTTCCGCATTGAAATGAAAATTTAATTAAATTAAATTAATATAGCGACGGAATACTAAGTCGGCTAAGTACAGTAATTCACTTAGGCGGAATTAATTTATGATAAAAGAAAAAAATAGCGGCGGAAATTGACCACGTCGAACCTTTGCTGACGAGCGAGTAGCGACGGACCACCGACGGAATTTTTCCGTCGGTGATTTGTCTTAGCGACGGAAATATAATTTAAGCGGCGGAAATTTCCGTCGCTAAATGACACTTTTACGAGTAGTGTCATCTCGCAACGTATCAAAAAAGGGCCTTTCAGGTGAGCTATCGAGCTTGTCTTCACATTTCAAAAAGTCTAACAACTTGTGAAGGATCCTCTTCAAACCCACCATGCCTCAACCAAGGAGAAATAATGAGAAAGACATCCCACACATTGATGATAGCAGGTCTTTTGAGATCTATGCTTCAAAAATAAAAACATACCTTGATGCAAACATTATATGGAATTGGTATGTTCTAGAGAATGAAGTATCCTACCCTGACTCAAATGCATGCGATGGAGGACCTAGTAAGATCAAATCCCCCCGGAAACATAGTCTGCAGTGAAAAGCAATTGATAAGTGCAAACTTGAAAGTCAAGAACATTCTTGAAAAAGAGTGTGAATGACTTGCTTGCACAAGAAATTGCTAAGGAACCAAATGCCGAAACGCGGCATGGGCTCTTATTCAAACTAAGTTCACTAAACACTCCGAGTGTTAGGACACGAAACTTGTATAACTTGCTTAGGCAGTGGAGACAACTTCAAATTCTACCCTGGAGAAAAGGTGAGTCTTTGCTCGGCCGAGGTTTGAGAACCTTGTTAGATCGATTGCGACCATGGAAAAACTTTTTGAACAACAAGATCTACCTCAAGATATACTCAAATCTTCCTCAAGAATATGAAAAGGTAGCATTACCTATTAGAGAAGGATACGAATGGAGCACCATGACGGTTGAACGATTACTTTGGAAAGCTTGAAGCTTATGAATTGGAAGGTATGATAAAGATGCAGCCAAAGTCCGCTTCCATTTCACAAACCTTAACTGCTTGCTCAAGAAACTATCCACAAGCCAATCACTCATAGGAACATTGAGACCATTGTCAACAATGCCCTTCAAAAGATAAACATTAGCTCCAAACTGTCGGCAAAGCGGATCTCCCAAGAAGACATTCCGAGTCTCATTTCCATGGTACATCGAGAAATGTAAGAAATTTCAAAAGAAATCTTTTGACAAAAAATACAATCCCTCCACATCTAATGCTCCAACAAGAACTGACTACAAGAAGACAATTGATTGCTTCAATTGTGGAAAGCAAGGACATTACTCATCGGTGTCACGAACCCAGGAAACCAAGGGACAATCGAACTGACTAAGATGACTGACCTGAAAGAGATCATTCACGAGTTCTAAATGCAAGCTGCTTCAATTGCTCCAAAAATAAACATGACAAAAACAAAGAGCAAGTCATGATAGGCGACTCATCAAAATTCGGTGATGAAGAGTATGTGTCCAAGTGATGATTACGAAAATGAAGGAGAAGAAGCCATGATATGCCTTATAGGCCGAAGATGAGGAAGAATCGAGACAATGAGGAAGAGATGGAAGCACTTATCTTCAGCTGGCGATGAACTAAAAGAGGTACATGATTTTAACTCTTTAAATATTGATGGTTTTAAACAATTAGTTTGCACTCTTTTAATTCAGAACCCAAAAAACAAAAAACTAGCTTTGCTTTACCATTTGGTCAATGAGAATCTTTCCCAATCCTCGGCCCATTTGACACCTCACCGCAAAAACCATTTCTAAGCTTGAAAAAGCATGTCAAGGGCTAAGAGATCAAAGCTTCATGCTTGAAAAATAAAACATGGATATGACAGCTCGAGGCTTCAAGGAATCTTGAAAAGCTTGTCAAAAAAATCATAAAATCTCTGAAAAAGAAAATGATGCTCTTAAAAAGAGAATAGATTCATGGAGCATGTCCAAGCAAAGCATTATCCCTATTCACCTACACTCAAAGGCGTCCTAGTGATAAAACGAGGGAGTTGGTGCTGATAATACCATCCCGGCAAAGTGTACACTCCTCCCAGCTGGTGAAAGGGCCATTGAAAAAATGGTGCTAGAAAATCTAAGCTACTGGCGGCCCTATCAAGCTCAAACCTATCCTGTTCAAACCAAAGGAAAATCAAAAGAAATCTTGGGTGGTCCTATGTCAGTCGAAGGAAAGGGTATCAAGTAAAACTCTGGGGAAGCAAGTATATTTGGAGTTCAAAAAGGAGCCAATATACGGGGAAGAATCAAGAGCTGCCGGAGATTGTGCTAGTCGGTCAAGAGTGCCCTGTCGGACGACGAGGTTGACGGGGCGGCGAAGGCATGACAGGCGGCCCAAGGCCTGACGAGAACAACCAAAATCTTCCAAACAACAAAAGAACCCCAAGGCAACAAAGATTCTATAATAAACATAGATACACCAAACAAAAAAACCTCAATGGCAATACTCAAATGGTAGAAGCCATGCACGAGTCAAAATGACTCTCCCGGATCATCCTCTTTAAATGGCTTTCGGTTTTCAACCCCAATACAACAATCCAAACCACTTCTTCAATCCATCCCCAATCCCCTTGTCCTTACACCTTACATGAGTGCAAATCATGTCATATTATGCATACCCTAAACCAGTTCTTCAACAAGGGACCAATGAACAAAGCTAGGGTTCCAAAGAAAACTAATCCTTTGGACCCAAAAGAATAAAAAGGGGTACCATAAAATTTTCTTTACATCTTCTGCGGTACCTAAAGGAAAGGGCTTTATATTTAGATAGTGGTTGTAGTAGAGCATATGACCTTCAATAAAGGCTAGGTACGCAAGTAATATTCCCCTAAAAATGGTCCAAATGTAACCTTTTGTGACCAATTCCCAGAGCTAAGGTCAAAGGATCAGGAAATCTTATTACAAAAGATATCATTTTTATAAATGTGTCTTATGTAGAGGGTCTCAAACACAATTTGATCGGCATAAGTCAAATACGTGATAAGGGATATCATGTTGTTTGCACTAAGGATAAATCAGCCTTTATTAGGGATAAAAACAATAAAGTCATTCTAAGCTGGATCAAGAGAAAGGAAATCTCTCACTTAAGCACTTCAAAATTGTGGGAAGACTTACACAGTGCCACGATTATGACTATCTTTGCGATATGCTTATAATCTACTTTAAAGAACCTTCATTTAACTTTTAAGTTCTTTATGCCAATTCATGATTAAAACACTTGAGACCATTCGGATAGTTTTGGGTGGGCTTGCCATAGCAAGGTAATTTGATTCTATTCGTATGCGAGCAAGATGAGGAAATGGTGGTTCCTATACGTTTAAAGTGAACGAACTTAATTGGGTTATCAAAATGGTTTTGGACCCACGACATAAGATGAGATTAAAATATGCCTAGACATATGATGTCTTTAACAAATCTCATAAAAGATCTAAGAGTCATATATGTGATATGATTGATGTTTCTACCTAATTAATTTAGTTTTGAGCAGATTGCCATAGCAAGCTTGAAATTAAATTAAAGTTGGATCTTAGCCCATTAAATGTATATTATGCTTATTTGTATTGGAAGGTGTATAATTTAGTGGGAGCATTTTATGTAAATGCATTATACTTCTCATATGATATGTTTACTTATATGTGTTCATATTTTATGTATATCTTTTTGTAGAATAAATGACATCAAACAATAATCATTTGTCACTGCGATCTCTCCTTGAGAAGGAGAAGTTGGAAGAGAATGGTACAAACTATATAGATTGGATCTGTAGCGTGAGAATTGTTCTCAGGCAAGAAGAAAAACTGTACGTTCTCGAGAAACCTATTCCACCTGAACCTGCTGCCAATGCTACTAGGGCATTGAAGGATCAATATCTAAAGCACAAGCGTGATTCTACAGATGTTGGATGCCTCATGCTCTCCGCCATGTGCAAAAACCTTCAGAAGGATCTTGAGCACTTGGGGATAGTTGATCTAAACAATCGACTGATGGAAATGTTCCAAGTTCAAGCTAGGCAAGAAAGGTATAACACAGTTAAGGTCTTGACCTCATGCAAGATGAGTGAAGGACAAGCTGTTGGTCCCCATGCTCTTAAGTTGAAGAGCCACATTTAGCATCTTGAAAGGCTCGGCTTTCCAATTAGCCAAGAGTTGGCTACCGACATAATATTGAATTCATTGCCCAAAAGTTTTAGTAATTTCATAATGCACTATAACATGGGTGGAATGAATAAAAACCTTTCTGAGTTAGTTCAAATGTTGAACACTGCGGAAACCAATATTGTCGAAAAGAAAACCGATCAAGTGCTAATGGTTAATAAGGGGAAGGGTTTCAAGGGTAAGGGAAAGACAAAGATTGCTAATCCTAAGGCAAATGTTACCAAACCCAAAGAGGCCAAGCCTGGAGAGGCTAAGCCCAAGTCCCAAGAGGACGCGATGCTGCTTCCATTGCAATGAGATTGGACATTGAAGGAGAAACTGCACAAAATACAAGGAAGCACTGAAGAAGAGCAAAGGAGTTGCTCCGACTTCAGGTATCTTTGTTATAGATATATTCCTATCTACTTCTAGTTCTTGGGTATTGGATACCATATGTGAAACTCACATTTGTTTAAATGTGCAGGGTCTAAAGAACAGAAGGATGCTTGAAGAAGGTGAAGTGGACCTACGTGTGGGGAATGGAGCAAGAGTTGTTGCATTAGCCGTAAGAACTTATGAAGTTACTTTACCTAATGGACTAATACTTGTTTTGAACAATTGTTATTACGTTCCAGCTTTAAGTAGGAATATTATTTCGATTTCATGTTTGGATAATGAAGGTTTTAATTTTCTTATTTGTGATAAGAAGTTTTCCATTTACAAGAGTGATATGTATTATTGTACTGTTGTTTCATTCAATGGTCTTTATATCCTTAATGTTGAAAATCGTGATAATGATGTCTATAACATTAACAAGAGAACTAAACCCAATGATGTAAACCACACTTACTTATGGCATTGTCGTCTTGGCCATATAAATGAGAAACGCATTTCTAAACTCCACAAAGATGGATTTTTAGACTCACATGATTACGAATCATATGAGACTTGCGAATCTTGTTTACTTGGCAAGATGACCAAGGACCCATTTACCAAAACTGGTGAAAGGGCGGGCGACTTATTAGGCCTCATACATACCGATGTGTGTGGACGTATGAGTAGCGATGCTAGGGGAGGATTTCGGTACTTCATAACATTGTGATGATGTCGCCAAAAATTTCGCGGAAAATTCGATTTTTCGTTTCTTTGAAAACCAAATAAAATCGGAAAACGGAGTCGCCACGCCATTTTTATTTTAAGGCCAAAACTTTGAAAAAAGCCTAAGATGAGAGATTTTAGGTTCGGAGGTCACGTTACGCTCCGGGAAGAACGTTAGTGTTCACCCGGGGTGCCTCGTAAAACGAGTCTTCCAAGCATTAAAACCATTTGTGTGTGTGTGTGTGTGTGTGTTACTTTGACCAAAATAAATTAAAACTGAGAAAACCAAAAATAGGGAACTCTTTATAAGACTTTGAACAAATTCCATGATTTTTGGTGTAATTTTAGGGTTGAGTTTTGGTACTCAAAAGACCTTTTGAAGTTGAAAACCAATTCTGCCAGAATGAAAGAGGCAGTGGACACCTGATTTTAAAATGGACTTAAATGCTTCAAAATCTCAGCATCTGGGGAAAGTCCGAGAATTAAAGCTGTTCAAAACATCTTAAATAAGGTTTCTGAAAAAGGATTTTTATTTTGGAGATGATTTGAGGGACCAAAATCTTCTGGAAATCTTAGATATGAAATCTGGATTTCCATAGACTGATGAACTGACCTTTAAAAGATAATTTGAAAAAAGGAGTTTTATTCACGCAGAAAATAAAGTAAAAATATGTATGGAAAGATTTGGATGTTGGCTACAAAAAGTATTTTGTAGTCAACACCAAATTCCAAGTTCTTCTGTGTCCAAAAAATTAGACCATGGACAGAGGTCTTAGAGAAAGGCTACTGGACAACAACTTTCTCTTGAAGGAAAACATGATTTTAAAGGGGGTTTTGCATCCATGTTCACCCCATTTTCATCCCTAGACTTGATTACACTACTTTGTGTCAAGTGGTTATCATATCAAGTCATCCTTGGGGAATTTTATGGGATTTAAGACATGTCCTTTGCAAAGGGAAAGGGGATATTTTGTAGAGATGAAATTAAAGAGAAAAATCAACTAGAGATTTAAAATGTGAACCATTTGAGATGGTCATTCATGAAGATGAACTTCAAGATGACCATCTTAGGTCAAGATTCAAGTTAAACTAGACATAAAGTAAATCAAAGTAAGAAGAACAAGATGAACAAGAAATCAAAAGAGAATTTTAGGGTTTAGAGAAGGAGGACTTTACCAATGGTGACACCCTATCTTCCTAGGCTTGGAATTTGACTTGAGGAGTATCAATATTTGATGTTTGAACTTGTGCTTGAATGGATTCAAGACTTGGATGTGTTTAGTGTTTGATGATAGAGTTGGTCAAAGAGAAAACAAGTAGATAACACTTAAGTCCTCTATGTTTTCTCTCTAATCCTCCTCCTTGGTGTTGATTTAAGCTTGAGTTTGTGTATGTGTAAAAGTGATTTGAGAGTGATTTGAGAGTGTTTGGAGTGAGATTGGGAAAGATTCAAGAGAAAATGGTGGCAATCTAGGGATTCCCACTGTTTTCTCTCTATTTTTCGCCAGAGTGCAGCTTCTGTGAGCAAATTGTGTTGTTTAAACTGAGAGAGGAGGGTTCAATTTATAGACCACTGTGGGAATCATTTTTATCCGCGCGGAATTTGGTTTGACGCGTGCCCTGTTCATACCTCTGCAGTGCGAGGCTTTTGGCAGGAGGAATATTTTTGTCAACACTCAACCTCCTGCTGCTTGCAGATTACTGTTTCGGGTTTTATTCTTTTTTGAGATTCTTTTCTTTGTTTAATTACAAATAGCAATCCCCATTTTACCCTTGCTTTGTTAGGAATGTTAGGGATGTTAGGAATTGTTAGGACTTGTTAGAGATGTTAGGACTTTCGTTAAATTTCTAACGAAAATGCTACCGATTCAAATTGGAGTACTTACAAACATTCACTGATGATTATAGTAGATTTGGATATGTTTATCTAATGAAACATAAAAGTGAATCGTTTGAGATATTTGAATATTTCAAAATGAGGTGCAAAACCAACTTGGCAAAACTATTAAAGTACTTCGATCCGATCAAGGTGGCGAATATTTGAGCCAAGAATTTGACAGTCATCTTAAGAGTTGTGGAATCGTTTCAGAACTCTCTCACCCTAGAACACCACAATGGAATGGTGTGCAGTCGAGAGGAGGAATAGAACTTTGTTGGACATGGTTCGTTCTATGATGAGTCAAGTTGAGCTTCCTTTATCCTTTTGGGGACATGCACTAGAAACTGCTGCTTTTACCATAAACAGAGTTCCTACGAAATCGGTTCAAAAGACCCCATATGAGACGTGGCATGGAAGAAAACCTAGTTTGTCTTTCATGTAGATTTGGGGTTGCGATGCATATGTCAAGAAGTTAACTTCTGACAAGCTAGCACCTAAGTCTGATAAATGTGTTTTCGTGGGTTATCCTAAGGAAATCAAAGGATACTATTTCTACAACCGAAACGAGAACAAAGTGTTTGTTGCTCGAAATGTTATTTTCTTAGAAAAGGAGTTTCTTCGCAAAGGAACCGGTGGGAGTAAAATAGACCTCGAAGAAATTCGAGAACCCGAAAAACATTAAACTATTGGTAGAGACTGAACCAAGTTCACAAGTAGTTGTGGAACCGGTTCAAGATGCACAAGTTCTTCGCCGAAGTGGTAGGTCACGATCCGAACCCGAGAGATATGGATTTCTCGTTACGGAAAGTGACGAAGTGGATTTAATCAAAAATGATGGACCTGCTTGCTATCAAGAGGCGAAATGTCCGCTCCTGATTGGGAAAAAATGGCAAGAAGCCATGAAGTCCGAATTACAATTCATGGCTGATAATCAAGTTTGGAGCTTGATTGATCCACCCGAAGGTGTAAAAACCATAGGGTGCAAATGGATCTTCAAGAAGAAGACCGACATGGATGGGAAGGTGCACACCTATAAGGCTAGGCTTGTAGCTAAGGGATATAGGCAGATTCATGGCATCAACTATGATGAAACCTTTTCGCTTGTAGTTATGCTTAAGTCTATTAGAATTTTAATTGACATAGCCGCATATTATGACTATGAGATATGGCAAATGGATGCCAAAACAACTTTCCTTAATGGGAAGTTACTTGAGGATGTATACATGATACAACCTGAAGGTTTTGTCAGTCCAGAAAATTCTAACAAGGTGTGTAAGTTGCGAAATCCATTTATGGATTGAAGCAACCTTCTAGGAAGTTGGAATCTACGTTTTGATGAAGCAATCAAGGAGTTTGGCTTTATCAAAAATGAAGATGAACCTTGTGTATACAAGAAAATTAGTGGGAGTGTAGCACTATTTTTAGTGTTGTATGTCGACGATATCTTACTCATTGGAAATGACATTCCTGCACTACAGACTGTCAAGTCTTGGTTGGGAAAGTGCTTTTCAATGAAAGATATGGGCGAAGCTGCATATATCCTTGGTATCAAGATCTATAGAGATAGATCCAAGAGGATGATTGGTTTAAGTCAAAGTACTTACATTGACAAGGTTCTTAGAAGATTCCAAATGAAAAATTCTAAAAGGGGAAACCTGCTAATGTTGCATGGTGTATCTCTTAGCAAGACTCAAAGTCCTAAGACTAATGATGAGCGAAAGAGAATGAATGGTATTCCATATGCTTCGGCAATTGGGTCTATCATGTATGCTATGTTATGTACTAGACCCGATGTCTCGTGTGCTCTAAGCATGACGAGTAGGTACCAATCAGATCCCGGTGAACCACATTGGATAGCAGTCAAGAATATCCTTAAGTACATACGAAGAACTAAGGATGTATTCTTGGTTTTTGGACGAATGGAAGAAGATCTTGTAGTGAAAGGCTACACATATGCTAGCTTCCAAACCGACAAGGATGATTTCAGATCGCGATGCGGATTTTTGTTTACGCCGATGGAGGCACCGTGAGTTGGAAAAGTTCCAAGCAAAGTACCGTCGGCGATTCTACAACCGAAGCCGAGTACATAGCGGCATCTCGATAACGGCAAAGGAAGTCGTTTGGATCAAAAAGTTCATTAGTGATTTGGAAGTCGTTCCAAGCATCAAAGATCCTATTGAACTTTACTGTGACAACAACGGTGCCATTGCACAAGCAAAGGAACCAAGGTCACACCAGAGATCCAAACACATACTTCAACGTTTCCACATTATCCGATAGATATGCGAAAGGGAAGACGTAAAGATATGCGAAAGGGAAGGCTCTCCCGTAAGATAAGCATGATGGTCATGTTAGGTCCATGGGTATTCGATACATGGGAGATTGGGCCTAGTGCAAGTGGGAGACTGTTAGTGTTATGCCCTAAGCCTATGATTGATAGACTTATGTGTTGAAATTATTTATTATTATATGAGATGTTTATCATTTGATTATTATATATTTTGTATATTTGTTTATAATAATCTCCGTCCCTAATTATTAAGAGAATAATTAGTATAAATGTTAATGGATAATCATATGATGATTATATGCATAGAGATGCACATTAAATTTATGGGTACTTGTTAGAGAACAAGTGACCGGACTTGACCGCATGAGATTTATGTCATGGTCAAATGTCATAATTAAATCTCATAAGGTTACTTCATTTAGTCCCTAGACCTGAGATTATCATGACCTTACATATGATGAAAGTCATGTTTGATTTTAGCCAAACGATATCTTAACACGATATTTATAAAGGCTAATTTTGGCATGATCGGATTCATGATGGGAAGGATGATAATTCAAGATGGAATTTGTCCCTCGATGAGTGATGATGATTAAAGTGTATGGCCATACCCCAATGCGATTGGATTATCATTATACTCGGAATCGAGAAAGCATTGAACAAAGACAAGTTGACGAGGACCATGACTTGTGTTCAATATAACATCGTGAGACAAAGGAGAAATGGAAGTGTACCATTGGAAACGTGAACTCTTACGTTACATTATTTGGGTGGACATAATGGCTTGCTAGAGTCCGCTTATGTCTTATGAGAGTCGATATGATCGAGCTCATTGCCAACATAATGTAATCCTATTGGGTCACACACAACTAGAATGAATTGAATAAACCAGAGGAAGAATGATTGAGAGAAACCTGATGTGACTTAGTATATCGCACGACAGAACTAGTCCATGAGACTCGTCTGGTCGTGCGACACTCTAAGACCATAGAGGTATTTTTGGACTGATTTCCTAATTTGATTAGGAAACAAATATTGATGCTAAAGTAGTATAAATATAACGATGCGTCGACCCTAAAAAGCTAGCCGAAATTACGAAAAGAAATTCACAACAATATTCTCAATATTATTCCAACGTTTAAGAGATCTAGCAATCTTCAAGAAGCTTTTCTTGGTTCATTCAAAGGTGTGGATACCGAAAGAGGGTCTTCGATCGTTCAACGATCAAGGCCTAGAGTTCAAGCAATCTGAAGAAGCGAAGTTTGTGATTCGAAATCACATTATTAAATCGTTCGATAGCTCAAGAACGGAAAGCATTTAAGGTTGGTTATATCTATTTCATAGGTTTCAAGTTAATTGTATAGAACGGATCCTAGGCTCTTGGGTTTTGTGTTATTTTAGATGCTTAATTCCGCCGCGCATGGACCCATAAAACCCAACGGTTTGCTTAATACGCCCCCAAGATGGACGATCCGTGGAGAAGACCAATCTTGGAAATAAGTTGTTGGAAGCGTATACGGGAAGCGATTTTGTCGAGGAACATCGGCAGGCTGATCATTGCCGAAATGTGTTGCACACGGAGAGCACGAACTTGTTCACAAACAAAATGAAAAGAAAGAGCCACATGTTTCATCCGAGAGTGGAAGGCGGGGTTTGCGAGTAGGTTGTGGCGCCAAGGTTGTCATAGTAGACCCCGGTGTAGAGGGCAAAGGAAATCCGAGCTCGGTAAGTAAGTTTCGAACTCAAGTAAGCTCGGCGGTGGTGTCGGCAATCGCACGAAATTCGGCCTCAATAGTAGGCCGAGCAAGGGCACGTTGTTTGCGGGAGGACCAAGCAACCGGGTTGTGTCAGAGGTAAACAAGAAATCCGAAGGTGGACACAAAATCATCTTTGTCACTAGCCCAATCCGCATCGTAGAAGGCATGGAGAGAAGGAGGTGATTTGGAGAAAATCGAAGACCCAAGTGCATAGTGCCATGAAGGTAGCGGAGGAGACGGCTTGAGTGCAACCCGGTGAGTAGTTTGGGGGTTTTGCATGAACCCGAGCAAGCTTGTTTACAAAATGCAATGTTAGGGCGAGTGAAGGACAAATATTGAAGGCCACCGACAATAGCACGAAATGATGTAGGGTCAATAGCAGAAGTGGTGGTGGACCGAGTGAGAGGCTGAAAGTTGACCATAGGGGTTGGAAGTGGTTTACATTCAATCATGTTATGACAGGTGAGAAGATCGTGAATGTACTATGTTTGGGAGAGAATGAGTCCATTTTGGTTCGGGACGACCTCGACACCCAAGAAGTAAGATAAAGGACCGAGATCTTTGAGAGAAAACCGATTAGACAAGCTGGTGATAAAAGACTGAATGAGAGATGGCGACGGTCCAGTAACAATGATGTCGTCAACATAGACTAAAAGGTAAATAGGGGATGGAGTTTTATTGAGTATGAAGAGAGAGAGAGAGGGATCGGCTAAAGAGGGGTGAAAGCCATATGTGGTGAGGACATACGATTGGGTCTCAACCGGGCTGGCCTTGTTATCATGCCATGGATGAGGCGTGTAGGCATACCAAGGATACTGCATGCAGGTATTCTTATGCACAGGAGATATGCTTTTGATTCTGTCTTTGTCCTTTATACGTACCTTTTGCTGCGTTTTATGCGAATACATTACGCTTTCTTGTACGAGATATGGGGATATGTCGTCGTTGGATTGTACAAGTTTGAGTGGATATCCGAAACCCTCTCTGTTTCCAGATATCGGGAAGTGGAATCATCCCAACCGGACCGTCGATGAGGAGGAGGATCGGGGTGGACCACTGGCTGATTACGGAGAGCACGGGCCATCTTTGGATACCTTTGAATTTGAGCGGCTTGGCCTTTGTATCCGTGGACCTTGGTGGAACGAGAGGTTCACCGAGCACAGGATGCCACCGAGATGTAGAGGATATTGGTATCGGTGGAGGGGATACCATGTATCTAGGCGGCAGTATTCCCTCGGCATGGCCAGGGGTTCAGCGCCCTACGAGGTGCCATAGGATCCGCCTAGGGCGATGTACCCCAACCACTTCATTCCTGACGGAGATTATGCCGATCTTGTGAATGGTTGTGCGGCGGTGGATTGCATTGTCCGAGGGGCTTCATATGAGGAGTTCTTGCCTCGCCTGATGGTCCCCTTGTGGTAGGTGATAGGCGGTCACGTGCCCGAGCTTCTACCTTTGCTTCAGCCTCAGGTTCGTCAGCCCCAAACTCTTCTTCACAGTATGCAGGTCCTGTGCCTTTTGCGCCGGATTATGGTCCTCCAAGCTATACATACATGATGGGGAGCTTGCCGATGGTGGGCCATATCGCGGTCCCGGATCAGATTCCCGAGGGTTATCGCCACCCTTTTCCTGTTTGACAGTTCATCATTATAACATATTTTGTGGGCCCAAATTCAACATCCTTGGCTGCTTCTGAAATACAGTTGTTGATCCAAATGTCGCATATAGGCGACAACCTTGATAAGGTGGCGACCTTTGTTATTGACGCTGACATGAACATCCTTATGCGAGATTCTAGCCTTGGGATTATTTCATTTTCATTAAGTGATGGACACAAATGGGCTTCCCGCTAGTCCTAGTTTCTCGCCAATACACTTAGCGAACTCGCCCGGTTCTCTTTATTATATCTTGGGCCCATTTTCTTGACCCTTATTTCATATTTATCGTATTGGACCTCATATATTCGTACGGGCCCAAATATCTTTTTTCATGATCATATCAATTTAGTATTTCCTCTGTTTGGGTTTAATGTTCTTATCTTGATTTGGCATGTGAAATAAGAAAATGTAAATATTGTGAGTATGAATAGTAAAACATGAGAGAGAAAGTGGGTAGGAATTTTTTGTTGTGAGAATGACAAGTGGATCCTATTGCCATTTTAAGTAATAAAGCAACTAAAACCTTTAAACGAAGATAGACTAAAAAGGAAAGTAAGAACCTTAAATCGGGACGGAAGGAGTAATATATTTTAAATAATTTTCTATTTTAGAATAGTTCATCTTTAAATACTATCTTACTTATTTTTCACATTTTAATATGTACTTCCAAGCTACAAATTAGAAAATTGATATCACTAATTTTTATTACATCTTTTGCCATTGAATGTTAGGAGAAACAAATATTTATTCATTCGAAATGGATGGAGTATTAATTTTCATAATCCATTAGACGACACTTGCAAGAAATAGTCCTATTTTACTTTCTTTTTTTTTTTATCAACTTAATTCAATTAGCCAAAAACTTATAAAAAACGCGTTTTTTGTTAACTTAACAAAAAACGTGTTTTAAATAAGGGTTCTCTCACAAAAACACTACGCACAACCACTCTCTCTCTAACCTCTCTCTCTAGACGCAATTCCATTCGTCTTCTCCAGTCGTCTTCTTCTTCTCCGATCTCTACCCACCTTCTTCTCCGACCAAGCCCAACCACCATTGCCGGCTCCAATCTCCTCCCTAACCAAGCTCTTCCACCTGAAATCAAACCCAATCTCAATCCCCAATCAACCGGCGACCTCCAATCACCCTTCAATCTCCATCACCGCGCCATCTCCCTCTCCACCCAGAAACATTGCCGGCCCCAATCTCCTCCCTAACCAAGCTCTTCCACCGGAAATCAAACCCAATCTCAATCCCCAATCAACCGGCGACCTCCAATCACCCTTCAATCTCCATCACCGCGCCATCTCCATCACTCGTCAATGGTGCGTCGTCGTGGAAGAAGAAGGACGAAGGTTTAAAATTGCAATTGCCGTAGATTCTCGATTAGTGAAGGAAAAGAGAGATTGAAGCGTTTGATTTGAGTATAAAATGTACCAGTTTTCCATATAAAATGTACCAGATTATATGTTGTTGAATACCAGTTTGAGAATTTGATGCATTGGTGGACTAGGTAATTAGATGCCAGTGTATGTATTTTGGAGTGCCAGTCCATGTATTTTGGAGTGCCAGTTAGTGTATAATAGAGTGCCAGTAAGTGTGTAACTGAGTGTCAATGTATTTTTTGAATGCCAGTTCTTATAATTTTGAATGCCAGTCCATGTTTTTTTGAATGCCAGTTCATGTTTTTTTGAATATCAGAAAAAATAATTATCAGTGTTTTTGAGTGCCAGTATATGCATTTTTGAGTGCCAGTAAATGTGTTTTCAAATGCCAGTCCATGTATTTTTGAATGCCAGTGCTTGTATTTTTGAGAGCCAGCAAAAATATTAGTGTAACAAAATGCCAGTGTTAGTGTAACAGAGTGCCAGTGTGAAAAGTGCCAGTTCATGTATTTAAAAGTGCCCGTGTAAAAAGTGCCAGTGTCAGTTTAACAAAGTGCCAGTACCAGTTTACACTGACACTTTGTTAAACTGGTACTGGCACTTTTTTTACTGGCACTTTGTTACATATGAACTGGCACTTTCTGAACTGCATATCCAGAATTAGTATTACAAAACAAAATATTAAAGATCCAATTACTTGTCATGTAGCATACCTGATTTTCCATGATGATTTGTTCTTTCCAGAAACTGTGACGATTCTTAAAATATCTTAAGCTAAAGCAATATGTTTCCTTCGAAATTCTATAGCATATCCCACATTCCCACCAGTTCAGTTATGGTTGTCGTCGGGTTGGAAAGAGAATCTTTTTTTTTTTAAACACGAAGAGAAACTGTTCGAAAATTAAGTGGAGAAAACTAGAAAGGCAGTGCCATATGCATTTCCACTTTCATTTGGTTAGTGTGAATAACTATGACGAAAGAAATCAGCAAGCTTTGATCTCGAGACCGAGACCCGTAAGAAAGTCTTAACTTAACTCGAGTGTGATCAGAGAACCAAAATCAGACTATGACGGAGCGGCCGGTGATTGAGAATTGTCGAGAAGAAATGGTTCAATCAAAAAGCATTAGAGAAGCAAGGCAAGAGACATTAATACGTTGTCTTGACTGCAACTATTCATACCAAGATAATTTGATCGTGGTGAAATATTGTTTTTTACTTCCTTGAAATCTTGATTAATATTGGTTATTGCCTTTTTGGGAATAAATTTTTTGTTATCAAACCGTTGATGTTCTAAATGGAGAAACCTCCGCTATTTAAATTATTAACTTATAATGTTAAATTTAAAAGGTTTACATTCGTAAACTGTTAATTAAATGTAGAACAGGTAACTTAGGAAGTTAAGGTCGCATGTGGTGATCATTTTGTTTCTACTGTACTATCGAATAAGAAATATGTATTCACTTCACTTCACCATTTCTTCTCCAACCTAAATCAACAAATAAAATTGTGTTTGACCACTACTTTCTTTTTGGATTTATTACAAAAAACTCATTAAAAAAGATGGCATTTACAAAAAAAAAACATGTAAGATAGAATTTTACAAAAAACTACTTAATTAAATATGAATATTACAAAAAAATTAATTTTACAAAGAAAATTAATTCCTCCACACAAATTTTAGAGCTCGGTACAGGTACATCAGTGAGGAAACCAAAATTAGACAAATTAGAGATCCGTAACAAGCGGCTCGATACGAAAATCAATATTTAACAAATTAAAGGTTCCTCCACAGTCTACACCAATTTACCAATTTAGGGACAAAAAAACAACTAATTTCCGAACTAATTGAGTCGCTAATACCTGGGGAAAAAAATACAAGCAAATTTATCTCAATAACAATACTGCTATCACATCCACATTCTACTGATTAAACTAGAAAAGTGCGAATCCATATGAATTTGCAACCAATAAATCAAAGTCAACAGTCAAAAAACAGTACTTCGAGAGAATAAAACGCTACATTGCGCAAAAATTAAAGCTGAGAAAAAAGTGAAAAATGACCTCGGAAAGCATGAACAATGGCATGAAAGGAAGAGATCAGCAGTGGCCAGAGAAGCTTGAGATTTGCGGAGAGACGAGGGAGGAGAGCGGTTGTTGGAGGAGGAGAGACCGCATCTTCATCTCTTCTGCTGCCATTTTGGTTGTAGAGAGACAAATGTGTTAGGACCTAACTTTGATCAATGTCTTAGTTAGTTGGTTTTGATAAAGGAATATATATATAGAACAGGGTTTATATCAAAAGATGTTATCTGTCATAATTCTTCACTTTGACAGCTATGAGTCTGACAGCTATGATTCTTCCTTATACAATGTTTACAATCAATCAAAAACATGAATCATAGTCACTCTCTAAGTCATCAAGATCATCAAGTGCATCTCAGTCCTTATTAGAGATCCTCTCTGATAGCTAAGCATTGCCATGATCTGACAGCTATGACTTCAGTCCTCGGACAGCCATCTCCCTGTCTCACACCATGTTACCACAAACTCAACCAAGTTAGATCCTGCATCTTCACAGATATCAAGTCCATCAATGAAGACCAATGAAGACCACTGAAGACCTTCTAGAAGCTCTCAGTTCAAGCTCACAGCTCAAGACAGCTCATGAAGACCTGCATGTGGACAAGTGGGACAAAGACCAATCAAAGCTCATTAATGTAGCTGCAACAGTCATATTCCAACGGCTACATTGAAGGGTATAAATAGAGGATCTCTTCCTCTAACAAAACTACTGAAAAATACTCATTTTCCCAGTCAAAAACCCTTTCCAAACACCCACACACACCTCCTGTAATCCACACACACACACACCAATCCTTACCTTTAAAACCCTGTTCCAAACCAAAACCTTCACCCCTAAACCTCTTCACCAACAAAAACAACCCCAGTGTGTTAATTCACAAACCCCAACCACCTAAGCCTGTACTTTAGGTGTAGAATCGGTTTGTAATCACTCAAGACTACTTTGAGTGTATTAGTTATTTTGTAAAATCTTGAGGCTGTACTTCAAGTTGTAAAAGCACTTAAGACTCGTACTTTAAGTGTATCCCTAGTTGACTGTACTAATTAGGAAGAGGAAGTTCAAGGAACTTGCCTGAATCAATCATTTGTAATTTTTGTTGATTAAAGATTATAATAAAATTGATCTCACTTGTCAAGTTTGACAGTGGGGGTGGATGTAGGAGGAGTGAACTCTGAACCACTTTAAATTCTTTGTGTTATTACATTTTTGCAATCACATTCACACACTTGCATTATTTCTTTGTGTTTGTTGTCCTACCATTATTTCAAACCTCTTTTATTCCATTTGCACAATTCAAACTATCATCGGCAGCTAAGCCAATACCATAGGCTGTCGATCATCTGCATACCAAGCAAGGGCCTTTCAATTGGTATCGAGCTTGTCTTCACACTCAAAAGTCTAACAACTTGTGAAGGATTCTCTTCAAACCCACCATGCCTCAACCAAGAAGAAATAATGAGAAAGACATCCCACACATTGATGGCTGTGGATCCTTTGAGATCTATGCATCAAAGATAAAAACTTATCTTGATGCAAACAAAGCATTTAGGAACTGGTATGTTCTAGAAAATGAAGTGTCATACCCAACTCAAATCAGTACTGATGGAGGACCAAGTAAGATCAAATCCCCGAAACTTGGTCCGAAGTGAAAAGAAATTGGTAAGTGCAAACTTGAAAGTCAAGAACATTCTTCAAAAGAGTGTAAATGACTCTCTAGCCCAAGAAATTGCTAAGGAACCAAATGCCGTAACCGCATGGGCTCTTATTCAAACCAAGTTCACTAAACACTCCGGTGTTAGGACACAAAACTTGTACAACTTGCTTAGGCAATTAGACAATTTCAAGTTTTACCCTGGAGAAAAGGTGAGTCTTTGCTCGGCCAAGGTTTGAGAACCTTGTTAGATCAATTACCGATCATGGAAAAACATTTGAACAACAAGATCTCTCGCCTCAAGATTTACTCAAATCTCCCTCAAGAATATGAGAAGGTAGCATTACCTATTAGAGAAGGATCTGAATGGAGCACCATGACGGTTGAGCAATATTTTGGAAAGCTTGAAGCCTATGAACCGGAAGGTATGATAAAAATTCCATCATCCCTCCATTTCACAAACCTTAGCCTTAATCGCACAAGAACTGTCAACAAGCCAATCACTCACCATGACATTGAGACCATTGTCAACAATGCTCTTCAAAAGATAAACATCGGCTCCAAATCGTCGGCAAACAGATCTCCCAAGAAGACATTCCAAGCCTCATTTCCATGGTCATCGAAATGCTATGAAATTTCAAAAGAAATCTTTTGACAAGAAATTCAATCCCTCCACCTCTAATGCCCAACAAGACAGCTACAAGAAGACAATTGATTGCTTCAATTGTGGAAAGCAAGGACATTACTCATCGGATTGCCCTGAACCAAGGAAACCTAGGGACAATCGGACGGCTAAGAAGATGACCTACTCAAAAGAGATCATTCACGGCTCTAAGTGCAAGCTGCTACAATTGCTCCAAAAATAAACATGACAAAAACAAAGAGCAAGTCATGATTGCTGACTCATCAAAATTCGGTGATGAAGAGTATATGTCAAGTGATGACTACGAAATTGAAGGAGAAGAAGCCATGATATGCCTTATGGTGAAGATGATGAAGAATCGACAATGAGGAAGAGATGGAAGCACTTATTGCTGTGATGAACTAAAAGAGGTACATGATTTTAACTCTTTAAATATTGATGGTTTTAAACAATTAGTTTGCACTCTTTTAATTCAAACCAAAAAACAAAAAACTAGCTTTGCTTCATTGGTCAATGAGAACCTTTCCCAATCCTCAACCATTGACAACCTCACAAAAACCATTTCTGAGCTTGAAAAAGCATGCCAAGGGCTAAGAGATCAATGCATCATGCTTGAAAAACAAAACATGGATCCGGCAATTTGAGACATCTAATAATCATGAAAATTGTCAAAAACTCAGTAATCTTGAAAAAGAAAATGATGCTCTTAAAAAGAAAATAGATTCATGGAACATGTCAAGCAAAGCATTATCTCTTTTCACCTACACCCAAAGGCGTCCCAGTGACAAAACAGGGATTGGTGCTGATGATCCTACACAAAAAGTGTACACTCCTCCCACTGGTGAAAGGGCCATTGAAAAAATGGTTCTAGAAAACCTGAGCTCTGGCAGCTATCAAACTCAAACCTATCCCATTCAAACCAAAGGAAAAGAAAAGAAAATCTTGGGTGGCCCTAGTCAATCAAAGGAAGGACCAAATAAAATTCAAGGAAGCAAGTTAATTTGGGTTCAAAAAGGGACCAATATAAAGGAAGAAGTCAAGTTTGCAAAGGTGCTAGTCGGTCAAGCCTGTCGGACTGACCGAGGGTTGACAGACGAAGGCATGACAGACAGCCAAGTTCCTCCAAACAACAAAGAACCCCAAGGCAACAAAGATTCTACAACAAGCATAAATACACCAAAAAACAAAAACCTCAATGGCAGTATTCAAATGGAAGAAGCCATGCACATCAAAATGACTCTCCAAGCTCATCCCATTCAAATAATTTTCAGTTTCAACCCCAATACAGCAACCCAAACCACTACTTCAATCCTTCCCAATCCACTGTCCTTACACCTTACATGATGCAAATCATGTCATATTACCATACCCTAAATCAGTTCTTCAATAAGGGATCAATGAACAATGCTAGGGCTCCAAAGAAAAACTAATCCTTTGGACCCAAAAGAATAAAAAGGGTACCATAAATCTTATTTTTTGTTTTGCAGGTATCCAGGAAAGGTCTCTGGTATTTAGATAGTGGTTGTAGTAGACATATGACCTTCAATAAAGACTGGCTGCAACAATATTCCCTAAAATGGTCCAAATGTAACCTTTGGTGACAATTCCCAAGCTAAGGTCAAAGGATCGGAAATCTTGTTACAAAAGATATCATTTTTACAAATGTATCCTATGTAGAAGGTCTCAAACACAATTTGATCGGCATTAGTCAAATGCGTGATAAGGGATATCATGTTGTTTGTACTAAAGACAAGTGCCTTTCGTTAAAGATAAAAACAATAAAGTCATCCTAACTGGATCAAGAAAAGGAAATCTCTATTGCTTGAACTTAGAGATTGTGGAAACTTCAAATGCTCATCGCCTTCGTCTTTCAATCAATCGATATGTCATGGCTATGGCACAAGAGATTGGCTCACCTCAATCACAAAACCATTTCCAAGCTTGCAAGTTCCAATCTTGTTAGAGATCTACCAAAGATCCCATTCAAAAAGGATAAACTTTGCAAAGCATGCCAATGTGGGAAGCAAAAGAAATCTTCATTCAAACCCAAGACCAAGTTGGACACCTCAAGACCTATTGAACTGCTTCATATGGATCTTTTTGGACCCATAAGAACTAGATCTTTAGGAGGAAAAAGATACTCCCTAGTTGTTGTTGATGATTTCACAAGATTCACTTGGATCATTCTTCTTGAATCCAAAAGTGACACCCTTAGTGTCGATAAAGCTATTCAATAAAATTCAAAATCAAAAAGGGACATCCATCATCAAGATCGAGATCGACCATGGGAAAGAATTTGAGAACACTGGAGTGGAAGAATATTGTGATTCAAAAGGCATAGATCACAACTTTTCAGCCCCAAGAACTCCACAGCAAAATGGTGTTGCAGAAAGGAAAAACAGAACAATGCGTGAGGCGGCAAGAACAATGCTTTGTCGAACATAATCTCCCAAAATATTTTTGGGGTGAAGCTATTACTCTTTGCTGTGTATGTTCAAAACAAAACCCTGATCAACAAATTTCACAAGAAGACTCCATATGAATTATGGAACAACAAAGTCCCTACCATTTCCTACTTTCACAGCTTTGGAAGTAGATGCTTCATTCACAACAATGGCAAGAACAATTTGGACAAATTTGACTCCAAAAGTGATGAAGGAATTTTTCTTGGATACTCTAACACAAGCAAAGCTTATAGAGTGTACAACAAAAGAAGACTTGTTGTGGAAGAATCTATTCATGTTGACTTTGATGAAAATAATGATCAAAGTATAACTGAATTATGTGATTTTGATGAAGGTTTGGGAAATCTAGATAATCTCCCTGAATCATCCCCCATTCTTGATTCAACTATTCTCAGTCATGAACTAGATTCATCAAACCTTCCATACATGGTTCCAAAAAATTCATCTGACACCCATCCTATGCCAGACAGCCATCAACCATTCCACTCTCATCAACAACCAATCAAGCCAACAAAGTCAACAGCAATCTCTCCCACCTTCAATCCAATGGATGAGGAAGAAAATATTTAAATAAATAGTCATCCCTTGACTGATCTTCCTCAAAATCCTCACTTAGCTGACAGCCAACCCTTAGCTGACAGCCATCCCAATTCCTCATCTAATCCATCTTCTAACCTCCTTCCATCTTCATCCAATAGTCCTCCTTCTCCTCCCAAAACCAATGATGAAACCACCATTACCCATATCATTCCACCCAATAAAGATCTTTACATCAGCCTTCAAATTGATAAAACCCCAGTCCCAGACAACATTCCTTTTCTCATGAGTGCATTCATATCCCAAGTGGAACCAAAGAAGATAAATGAAGCACTCCAAGATGCTGACTGGATTGAAGCCATGGAAGAAGAACTAGAGCAGTTTGAAAGAAACAAAGTATGGCAACTTGTTCCTAAACCAAGAAATCAAACTGTTATTGGAACAAGATGGGTTTTTAGAAACAAGATGAATGAAGAAGGTGTTGTAATTAGAAACAAGGCCAGGCCCGGTTGCTCAAGGGTATAGACAAGAAGAAGGCATTGACTATGATGAGACCTTTGCACCTGTTGCAAGACTTGAAGCTATAAGGCTATTTCTTGCCTATGCTTCATTCAAGAAGATGAAAGTTTTTCAGATGGATGTCAAGAGTGCATTTCTAAATGGAGTTTTAAATGAAAAAGTGTTTGTATCTCAACCCCCTGGTTTTGAGCATCCAAAATTCCCTGATCATGTATTCAAACTGAACAAAGCATTGTATGGGCTTAAACAAGCACCTAGAGCTTGGTATGACACCCTATCTAGATATCTTCTTGGAAAAGGATTCACCAAAGGACATATTGATAACACCTTGTTTATCAAAAAATATGGAGATGATCAGTTGCTCATCCAAGTCTATGTTGATGACATAATCTTTGGCTCATCAAATGAGAACTTGTGCACTGAATTTGGAGAAATCATGAAGGATCAGTTTGAAATGAGCATGATTGGTGAGCTCACCTTCTTCCTAGGCCTTCAAGTCAAGCAAATGAAGGAAGGAATCTTCATCAACCAAGCCAAATACTCAAGGGAAATAATCAAAAAGTTTGACATGCAAACTGCATCCCCTGCTAAAACTCCCTTGTCAACCACAACCAAGCTTCATGCTGATCAAGATGGTCAAAGTGTAAATCCAACACTTTACGTAAGCTACATAGGATCTCTCCTATATCTCGATGACTTCAAGACCGAGACATAATGTTTAGTGTATGTCTATGTGCTAGGTTTCAAGCTAATCCCAAAGAATCTCATCTCTCACCGTCAAGAGAATTTTGAGATATATCAAAGGAACCCCGATTTTGGCCTATGGTATCCCACTGAATCCCCATTCTCCCTAGTTGGATTCACCGACTCGACTATGCAGGTGCAATCTAGACAGAAAATCCACTAGTGGTGGATGCCGGTTTGTTGGATCAAGGATTATCTCATGGTCAAGCAAAAAGCAAACCTCGGTTGCAACCTCAAGCTGCGAGGGCCGAGTACATTGCTTTGCAGGCTTGTGTTGTTCACAAATTCTCTACCTTAAAAGTCAACTTCAGGACTTTGGAATTGAATTATCAAACATTCCCATCTTCGTGACAACTCAAGTACCATTGCTATGACAGAAAATCCTGTCCAACATTCAAAACCAAGCACATTGAAGTCGGGCATCATTTCATCGAGAGATCATGTTGAAAAAGGGAATATCAACCTTGCAAAAGTTTGCACCGAGAACAATGTCTCGATATTCTCACAAAAGCCATGGATGAAAAAGATTTGAACTATTAAGAGCCATGCTTGGGATGATTAATATGCCAAAATAAAAGGGTGTTCTTTTTAAATAAAAGAGGATTACAAACGAGTAATGCTATCACAATGTTGCACGATAGCTATTACATCATACACATTCCTAACAAGCCATCCACACGACAAGCTATCATTCCAAAAGCCTTGAAAACCAAAAACAACAAAAACTTACAACAAAAACATACAAACAACCCATCAAATTCTTCTCTCTCATCTCAACTCACCCAACAAAAACTTCTTTCAAACCAAACAATCCTCAGATCCACTCTCTTCTCTTCAAACCTTCTCCTCTGTACATCGGACATTCTTTGGAAATGTCACAGTCTCCCAGACCCTCCACCAGCACTCATTCCCTCATTTCTAGCCTCCTGAGTTGATTGCAAGGTTTGTTGGTACCTCTGCAACCACCTTTGGGTGCCTCTCCAAGAAAGGATCAATGGAAGTGACTCGAATATTGGAGAGAAGGACTTGCTCTTCTAGGCCACCACTCTTCAACTGGATCATATGGCCGAAGCAATCCCTCCATTGGAGTAACAAAGCTAAATTCTCCTGAAAAAGAACCATTCCCTGTGATTGCAAATGGTTGACCAACATTTGATTTCACCCTCTCCACAGTAGGTGCTCTTGCGGGGTGAAGCATCCTACAACCTGGTTGAGCAGGTATGAGATGGTTGAAGAAGGAGATATATGCACTCCTGCAAAGTTATCTCCTCTACCTTCCAACAGACCAACTCCTGGAGAAAGAGAATCCCTGCTCACGGGTGTATAAAGCTTATCTTGCTCAACCTTCTTTCGACGGCTAAGCTTCTCTCCTTAGTGCTATGAGCTCTGTCTGCTTTACCAACTCCCCAGTGTGTATACCCTTTCTACCTTACTCCTTCCCTTACTTGACTCTCCTTGATCAACTTTGATTGTCTTCCCAAAAAGTCTTATTCCTTCTCCCTCCTTCTTTGTCAATCTTTTCCCGACGGCTACCTCCTTCATTTTTATGTCTTCATCAACCCTCACTCTCTTCTTCTTACCCTTATCATTCACTCTCTCTGAACTTTCAACAATGTTGAAAGTCCCTCTATCTATCTCCATCTCATCACTAATCAAATCATCCTCACCATTTTTCCCAAAGACCAACTGTTTAGCTGTTTGAGCCATAACCTTTGGATTAAACTTTGAAGAAAATCTTCCCATTTTTGCTTGTAAATCAATCTGAATAATTTTCCTCTGAAGTTTTCATTGTTTTATAGGCAAATTTTCACCTAGCTATCTCAGACAGCAATCATCATTCAAACTAGCTTAAGCGTCGAGATTTCTTTCAACAGCTAGGTTAAAGCATACTTTAAGTGATTTGATCGTGTTAATTGCTCACAATTGTCACTTCCTTCGCCGCCTCTTCCACTGCAAATCTCCTTGAAAAAGAGAATGTTCTTCTTGTGTTTTGTGGGAATAAATGTCTCAACATGGGGAAGGGTAAAAACCACTGTTCATATGAACAGTTACTTAACTTTGTAACCCCCAATGCTCATTAAAACCCACGTACCACTCATCATTTATCTCTCTCTCTCTTTCGCAATCACCAAAATTCCTTTTTCCTTAACCCTCAGTTTAAATTTCTTCTCTTTCCCTCTCCAATCTACCATCGTATTTCTCCAACCCTAATTCTTTTTCAAAACATCAATGGCAGACCCAAAAGCAATGAACCCAGATGCTCATGGCTACTTCATCAAACCCAACTTCTATGACTCTGAAGTTGGAATCCTCATCAAAGAACTGCTTGAGGTAAATGAGTTACTTGATTTTATGGGAGCTAAACCCCCAATTTATGAAGAACTCTGCAGAGAAATTTATTTGGTAGGAAGAAGAAACAATGAAGATAATTCAATAACTGCCACAATAGAAAATGTAGAGATAACTATCACTCAAGATATGGTTAGTGATGTCTATGGAATCCCAAATAAAGAAGATGCTGTGAAAAATATATGGGATAGAGGATCAGAAAGATTAAAGGCTGTATATGAAAAATTTCTTGGTCTTAAAGTAACCTGACTTCAAAGTCAGTTCAAGACAAAGCTATGGTGAAGAACAAAGATGATATCTTCAAGTCAACATTGATGGATGTGGTCAACAAAGCCATTGATGGCAAACAATCCTCATTTGACCAAATGGGATCAAATGAGTGGAAGCAGATGCTCAGCCTAATGACCAAGGATACAAATTGGTGCATTGTCCTTCTCCATAATTTCCAACTTGCTGTCTCATCCTCTACTCTCAAATTCAAGAAGCAAGGTGGAAGGATGAACAACTTCGCATTCATGAGTGGAATCCTTGAAGTTCTAATTCCAAAGCTCAAACCTCGCTCTATCCAAGAAATGGTGAAGACAGTAAAGCCGTCGAAACAAGATGTTTCAATGAAAGAACCTTTTCATTGAAACAAAAGAAGGAATTGTTATGAAGGCTGGGGATATGAGCCTTGAAAGTTTCAAAGAAGCCCAAGAGAAAATGCTTGAAGAAACAAGAATAAAGCTTAATCATTGGAAAGATTTGATAGCTTTGGCTACTAGTAGGAGAATGAAAAGAGGAGTAAAGACCAATGTCAAGAAAAGCTGAGTGCTCAAGAGAAGCTGTGGTATCTCCTAGCAAAAAGAGCAAAAGCAAGGATGATCGATAGGCGACAGTGAAGGAACCATCTCTGACAGCCATGCTAAGAATATTGAAGAAAGAGGAGATGTTGATAGCCATGAGGTTGACACTATGGATCAAGATGATGCTGGTAATGCTAACATAGATCCTCAAGAGCTTCAGGCAGCTCTTGCCCTATCCAAAACCCTTCACAAAGGAAAGCAATCTCGAACGGCTATCCCCTCCCGGTCAGACGGCTACCAGATCAAAGGTACAATCTTCCTTAACCATTCCTTCTAAATCATTACCAAAGAAAAGAAAACTTGAAAAGAAAGCCCCCAAATCAAAGAAAACCAAAATATCTACCCCTTCCATTTCCCCAAAATCCACACCCAGCTCAGGTCATCAGTCAGCCATTGAAGCTATCCTCAATCTCAAAGAACCCTTAGATAAGCAACCTTTAAGGGGGAACATTGATGAGAATATCCCCTCTACCCAACCTCAACAGTTAGCTAAAATCCTGAGAGCAATTGAGGCTATTGAGTTGGATGGGAACCCCGACACCGAAAAGTTTGTTCTTTTGTATCTTAAGGACTTTCGAGTGAGGAAGAATCAAGTGGCCCTAGATGAACTCAGACTTAGGTTAATGCAGAAAAGAAGTGGACCAGGTGAGTCATCTAGAAACCCCAAGGTGACAGCTATGAATGTAGATAGCCATCCCTTCCCTTCCATTCCTGAGACTGAACCTGTGAATGATCCTGCCCCAACTGTTGAAACTGAAAGGGGGAATCTTGATAATACTTCTAAGGTCATTCAAAATCTCAAGAAGGTTGGAGTTGAGATTAATCCCATTCTTGTCTCAAAAGGAGACTCAATTGTGAATGCTTGCAAAGGTCTTGAGCTTGATGGAACTCAAGAAAATGAGGAAGCTATGATAGCTATCCTTGAGAAAAGGTTGGCAAAAAGTGAAGTAAGGGCAGCCTTGAATCTCCTTAAATCTCAATTCACTTCCAGGTCTCTTAATCAAAGTCTTGGCCAAACCTCTGAGTCAATCCCAACTGTTTCAACCCAATCCTCTGCACCTTCCAAGCCACCTTCTCCAATTCCTGAAAATGAACCTTTTGAAGCCTCTCCACAAAGTCCAATACCGGGTTTGGACAAGGTCAAGACATATCGACGGTGATCCCATTCCTAACAGTCCTCACAGTTCCCCAAGTCATTCTATTCCTCCAAATCCAAATCAATCCTTCCTTCCCAAAAGGGAACCTTGGATGCTTAGCTGTGGAATTGATTTCTCTATGTCTTCCATCAAAGCAGCAAGGACAAGGTTACCCCATGTAACTCACATCCCAGATTTAGCAAATCCCTTCACCTATCCAAAATTCTGGGAACTGTCAAGAAATGGGTTGATTGTTGTAGCAAGAAACCTTGCAGGGTTAGTGTTCTTTGCATATGAAAAATGGCAACTGTCAAGAACCTCATCCACCTCCAACTTTGTTCATCAAATCCCATCCTTCCCAAAGTTCATCACTCCCAATACTCTTCTTGATTGGGAAATTCTTTTCAGCCAACTCATCTCTCCATCACTCAATTCTTGCTTGTATATGCCAAAGGGTTTAGTCTTCACCCTGTGCATTGACCTTGCAAAAACACTTTTCCTTTCACTGTTTGAACAAAAGTGTGCCATTATGCTTTTATTAAGCAAAACTGTCAACATCTTTTCCCCAACTCTTAATCCAGGAATTGAGCCATACCTCTCACCCTTCATCACTGTAGATCCTATTAACTTCACCTCACCCAATGAAAACTCTCATTTCAAAAACTTGGTCTCTATTCCTGAGATCAAAGAATTCGAGATCTTCCATTGCGTCGATCAAAGCAGAGCGAACCTGTTATTGATCTTTCCTCGAGACTCGACGGCTATGATGATAGTGATAATGACACTCCCTCAAGCCCTCATCAAGACTCTCCAACAACATTTCCATCCCCTACGGTTTCCAACCCTCCTCGGCAGTTCACTCATTCCTTCACTAATGCTCAAGTATCGGTTCGGTCACAACCGGATCAATCAAGTGTGCCCATGCGAGCAAGAAAACCAGAACAAGAAGAAACATTTGTGGGGCACAATGAGAATCGAAATGATCAAATGCCCCTTAGAAGGTCTCAAGCGAAGTCAAAGGAAGACAAATACTTCAAGTATGATGAAAGGATGTCCCGGGAATGGAACAATGAGTTCTTCTACGAGGAGTTGAGCACGAAATGAGAAGAGAGCTAGAGGATGAAAGAAATCAGATTCTATCAGCCAGACAAGAAAGAGATGAATTCTATGATCAATTGGCTGATGAATAATTGTATTTGTTATGGAACATTTTTTTTTTTTGGTTAAAGACAATATGTTTTGTTTGCCTCAGTTTGTATGACAGTATTTTGTGAACTCTTCTCATCCTGAGATTAATTCCAAGTATTCAATCTCAGTTTGATTACCTCTGCCTGATATGATTCCTTGGATTACTTCTTTTATTATTTCTCTTATCAAACTGTGAAAACTTGTTCTAAATAAATCTTCCTTTACCAAAAAGGGGGAAATTGTTAGGACCTAACTTTGATCAATGTCTTAGTTAGTTGGTTTTGATAAAGGAATATATATATAGAACAGGGTTTATATCAAAAGATGTTATCTGTCATAATTCTTCACTTTGACAGCTATGAGTCTGACAGCTATGATTCTTCCTTATACAATGTTTACAATCAATCAAAAACATGAATCATAGTCACTCTCTAAGTCATCAAGATCATCAAGTGCATCTCAGTCCTTATTAGAGATCCTCTCTGATAGCTAAGCATTGCCATGATCCGACGGCTATGACTTCGGTCCTCGAACAACCATCTCCTGTCTCACACCATGTTACCACAAACTCAACCAAGTTAGATCCTGCATCTTCACGGCTATCAAGTCCATCAATGAAGACCAATGAAGACCATCGAAGACCTTCTAGAAGCTCTCGGTTCAAGCTCACAGCTCAAGACAGCTCATGAAGACCTGCATGTGGACAAGTGGGACAAAGACCGATCAAAGCTCATTAATGTAGCCGCAACAGTCATATTCCAACGGCTACATTGAAGGGTATAAATAGAGGATCTCTTCCTCTAACAAAACTACTGAAAAATACTCATTTTCCCAAATAAAAACCCTTTCCAAACACCCACACACACCTCCTCGTAATCCACACACACACACACCAATCCTTACCTTTAAAACCCTGTTCCAAACCAAAACCTTCACCCCTAAACCTCTTCACCAACACAAAACAACCCCGGTGTGTTAATTCACAAACCCCAACCACCTAAGACTGTACTTTAGGTGTAGAATCAGTTTGTAATCACTCAAGACTGTACTTTGAGTGTATTAGTTATTTTGTAAAATCTTGAGACTGTACTTCAAGTTGTAAAAACACTTAAGACTGTACTTTAAGTGTATCCCTAGTTGACTGTACTAATTAGGAAGAGAAAGTTCAAGAAACTTGCCTGAATCAATCATTTGTAATTTTTGTTGATTAAAGATTATAATAAAATTGATCTCACTTGTCAAGTTTGACAGTGGGGGTGGATGTAGGAGGAGTGAACTCTGAACCACTTTAAATTCTCTGTGTTATTACATTTTTGCAATCACATTCACACACTTGCATTATTTCTTTGTGTTTGTTGTCCTACCATTATTTCAAACCTCTTTTATTCCGCTGCACAATTCAAACTATCATCTGACAGCTAAGCCAATACCATAGCTGTCTGATCATCTGCATACCAAGCAAGGGCCTTTCAAAATGAATAGTGAGTCATGAAGTAAAATAATAATAATAATACATTTGTTTATCAGTAGTTTATCAGTTGTTTATCATGTTTATCAGTTGTTTATCATGTTTATCACTTGTTTATCAGTTGTTTATCATGTTTATCAGTTGTTTATCGGTTGTTTATCATGTTTATCAGTTGTTTATCATGTTTATCAGTTGTTTATCGGTTGTTTATCAGTTGTTTATCATTTGTTTATCAGTTGTTTATCATGTTTATCAGTTGTTTATTAGTTGTTTGTCATGTTTATCAGTTGTTTATCAGTTGTTTATCGGTTGTTTATCGGTTGTTTATCAGTTGTTTATCGGTTGTTTATCATGTTTATCAGTTGTTTATCAGAATGAAGGTTAGTAGATCTGAATTTCTCTCGTTAGGGGATTTAATTTGATTCAGTTTGGTCATTGGAATGTGAGAATTGGATGGAATTGGAGGTCAATTCGTAATGCATGCACCTTGAATCGATAAAATTTAAGTTGTTAGTCTTTGAAGAATGATTGTTTTACATTTTATGTTTATTTATGTTCTTTTTCTTTTTCTTTCTTTTTTTTAAGAAAATAGTGCTTTCAATTTACAAAAGTAGTTTTTTGTAATTTTTATAGATTTTTTTTGTAATTTCCATCTTGTGTGTATTTTTTTGTAATTTCCATCTTTTAAAATGAGTTTTTCGTAAATGCCTCTTTCTTTTTTACTTTTTGTAAATCAAAATCACATTTTTTTTCCAGTTTTCCTTTTCCCATGTTCCTCATGGTTGTTCCTTATCAACCAAAACATATACCCTTGTTTACCAATTTAAATGGATCTGCAAACTATTATAAAACCCTACCTCTCTCTCTCTCTCTCTCTCTCTCTCTCTCTCTCTCTCCCTTCCTAATTTTCAGGATCTAACTTCAAGATCTGGAAAGTGGGGTTAAAGAGTGAGGTAAGTAAGTAGACTTCGTCATCAAGCTAGTGATGATTGTAATGGATATTAATTAAGAACTAATTGTCATACCGCTTTGGGCCATCAAATCCCAAAACCAAAATATATTTATCTAAATAGAAATATTTAATCTTAAATCTATTCTATGAGACCATCAAACCTAAAATAAGTTCTAATTTTGAATCTCAATCCGTAAGTCCTTATAAATCTAAGGAGATATGATACTTATCAGTTAACACAAAAATAAAGTAAAAATCCAAGGAGATAAGATAGAGAAAATGAGAAGATCTTGCCATTAATAGAGACAGTTGAAGAAGGTTGGCTTATGCATGCTGTTGATAGAGTTTGATACCCAAAGCTCATTATGACACCACCTTCTATATTTGTTCCTAGACATGCTTCTCAAGTGGTTGGAACAGTAACTTTTCTTTATGAAAATGGGCCAAAATGAAGAAACATTCTCTAATGGTCACAGAAAAGATACAGATACACAAGAGTGACTATACGCAATTGGCTAAAAGTTAGAAAAAAACAAAATTTAAGTCATCAAATGGTTATCATGAAACGGACCCTAAATTTCCAATAAATACAGTTGCAAAACTATTTGTTTCTTACACTTTCTGCAAGAAATAAAATGATCTACTTTATGATAAGTTCACATTGGTAAGTCGTGGGTTAGAGTGCTCGAGTTATATTGCTCTGATTATTTGATTGGTGTGTGGGTAGCTATGTGGAAACATTTCAGTGAGCTTGTTGCTACTGTGTCACCGAATTTTCAGAAAGAAAAAACCTTATTTTCTTTGTTCTGTGCTATTCATGGGGTGGGGGTTGCTCAGAAGACATGAATTTCTTTGTCCAATGGAGGTGGGTAAGAATGTTAATACAACAACAACAACATTACCCCACTGCCGCAAAGGCTCCCACCTATGGTGGGTAAGAATGTTTATCAAGTAAATAAATAAATAATGAGATACTCGATTAGTCGATTGCACTATCTTTGTTTTAATGTCATAATATAGGCAATTAGTTTGTTTTTGATAATCTAATTTTTAATTCACGGAGACAGTTTCATCGACAACCATATGTGTATTAGTTGAGTATTGAGTTCGATATACACAACTAGTTAATGCAACTTAAATCGTACTAAGAAATTGGAGGACAACATTCATATTATTGGTGTAGTGGCAAAATAATAAAGGATTTCCAAGCTTCTTTCTTTCATTCAATCATTCATCATCTATCTACTAACTTGGTAAAATTGTTTACCTTTCAACTTAGATATTCAACTTCTATGCTTCTGTCTCGTTATCTTATAGCAGTTGATTTCTATACTCTGTCATTCTTGTCTGTGCTTGCATAATTGGTGGTTTCACTTGTAGGTCGGTTTTATGCATTTGAGAAAGCTCATCGGTTGGACCCCACTTCAAGTGGACGAGGTGTTCGTCAATTTAAAACCGCACTTGACGTAGCGGAAGCTAAGATAAATGATTGATTATGGGTAGAAATTAATCAATACGCGAATCAACCCTTCAATCGCAGTCGAAATTAATCAAGACTATAAATTGGAACAAGAAATCGATTGTTATTCAAAACGGCTAAAAAACTCCCTTTAACAAAACCCTAAAAGTGTTTAAATACTCCTTCCACCCCTAACACAGCCCTAGACTGAAATAAGAAAACAATGACCAATTTAACCCTACTTAAAAAATTCGAAACTCAGCAATACGGAAATAAAAAAACGACGTAGAAAAAACATCACGCGAGGCGCCCGCACGGCCGGGCGTCCGCCTGGAACCCCGTAACATCCCTTTGCGTTGAAGGAGTATGAGGCGCCCGCATCACCAAATTGAAGCGCTCGCCTCAGCAACCGAGATCTTCCCCTCCGCAGCACTATCTGAGGCGCACGCCTGGAGTCAATGAGGCGGCCGCCTCGCCTGGAAATCAAAGGTTATGCCCATTGCGGTCGAGCGACTCCAAGAACTCGAACGCCAACTCTTCGATTGCATCATTCTCCCCACGCCTGAAAAAATTCGTCCTCGAATTAACAACCACTTCATCATCAGACGAATCCCCAGCATACGGAACCAAATGCTTCACGTTAAAGACATCCGAAGTACGAATATGACTTGGCAGCTTCAACTTGTATGCATTTGGATTAATCTTCGCAATGACCTCAACAGGACCAATCTTCTTAGCTGACAACTTGTTATACTCACCAACTGGAAAACGGTCTTTAGTCAAAATAGCCCACACAAAATCACCAACCTGGAACTCTACGAGACGCCTTTTCTGATCAGCCGCCTGTTTGTACCTAGTGTTCGCAGCCTCCAAATTATCACGAACCTTGGTATGAACATCCTGCAAACCAGAAACCAGATCGACCGCTTTACCATGTACCTTCTGTTTGCTGGGCAACGTAAGAAGATCCAATGGGCCCTTAGGCTGCACCACATAAACCACCTGAAACGGACTAAACCCGGTACTGCGATTAATGGCATGATTGTGGGAAAATTCCGCTTGACACAACTTCTGATCCCACGATTTAACATGATTGTGTCAAGAGGAATTTGACTAAAAACTTCTGATCCCACGATTTAACTGACGTAGCGGAAGCTAAGATAAATGATTGATTACGGGTAAAAATTAATCAATACGCGAATCAACCCTTCAATCGCAGTCGAAATTAATCAAGACTACAAATTGGAACAAGAAATCGATTGTTATTCAAAACGGCTAAAAAACTCCCTTTAACAAAACCCTAAAAGTGTTTAAATACTCCTTCCACCCCTAACACAACCCTAGACTGAAATAAGAAAACAATGACCAATTTAACCCTACTTAAAAAATTCGAAACTCAGCAGTACGGAAATAAAAACGACGTAGAAAAACATCACGCGAGGCGCCCACTGCCACAAGCCAGGCGTCCGCCTGGAACCCCGTAACATCCCTTTGTGTTGAAGGAGTAAGAGGCGCCCGCATCACCAAGTTGAAGCGCTCGCCTCAGCAACCGAGATCTTCCCCTCCGCAGCACTATCTGAGGCGCACGCCTGGAGTCAATGAGGCGGCCGCCTCGCCTGGAACTCAAAGGTTATGCCCATTGCGGTCGAGCGACTCCAAGAACTCGAACGCCAACTCTTCTATTGCATCTTTATGATGCAGTATAATGGGATTAATATGAGTTTTATTTTAATTAATTGTTATTTTATTAGTATTTTCGAAATTAAATGTAGTAGGATGATTATAAGAGGTTTTAGAGTAGATTTAGCATTGATTTAGTAGTTTTAGACTTCTATTAGGTTACCTTATAGGTTAGGCTTTATTTTAGGATGATATTTCTTGTTTTCTAAGTTTTATGAGTGCTATAAAATAGCCTCAAAGTTGTAATCCGAAAATCAGTTGAATGATATTGAATTTTGAGTGTTTACTCTTTATTTCCTAAAAGTGATTAAATTCCTTTTGGATGCCGACTCTCCGTATCGATTAAATTCTACGAGTGTTGAAGATCAATTACTAGTATTGATTAAATTCTACTAGTATTGATATCTATCCAAGTCTTCCGCTACATCATTTGGTATCAGAGCCAAAACCAGGGATTCTCGTTTTGGTTGAGGTATCCGTTTATCAATTTTTTGTTCTCCTTTTATTCTCAAAAAAAAAAAAATGTTTGATTTTTCGTGGCCTTTCATTGAATCTACGACTATTGATCTTCTCATTGTTTGGTCGAAACCTCCAATTTATGATAAGTGTTCTTGCGAAATCTGTCAATCTGACAATGTTTTGCCTTTAGCCAATACAGCCACTACACAACCTCTATTTTATTTATTTTGGCCGATCTATGATGAAAAAATTGATACCCATCAATTTAATGATCTCTTTGATATTCCTCAATCGAAGACATTTTTCTAGCTATATAAAAAATTTGCTACTCCATGAATTCATTCGATTGTTTTGGGCTGATTGGATGGATGTTATCACCCAAGTAAACAAATTCAAGGTTCGCCAAAGATTTGAGATTTGTCATATTCTGATATCAAATCCGATTGAAAGGAAGATGGTGTTACATGTTCTTTATGCACTGCTACAAATTCGAGGACGAGCAAATCCAAATTCGAGGACGAATTTTTCGGCCGAGGAGAATGATGCGAGATAATGGGATAAATATGAGTTTTATTTTAATTAATTGTTATTTTATTAGTATTTTCGAAATTAAATGTAGTAGGATGATTATAAGAGGTTTTAGAGTAGATTTAGCATTGATTTAGTAGTTTTAGAATTCTATTAGGTTACCTTATAGGTTAGGCTTTATTTTAGGATGATATTTCATGTTTTCTAAGTTTTATGAGTGCTATAAAATAGCCTCAAAGTTGTAATCCGAAAATCAGTTGAATGATATTGAATTTTGAGTGTTTACTCTTTATTTCCTAAAAGTGATTAAATTCCTTTTGGATGCCGACTCTCCGTATCGATTAAATTCTACGAGTGTTGAAGATCAATTACTAGTATTGATTAAATTCTACTAGTATTGATATCTATCCAAGTCTTCCGCTACTCATATTTATCCCATTATACTGCATCAGCACTTCTTCAACGACTTGAAAGGGTTAGCATTTTTTCTTTTGCTGTAGTTTATTTCTCACACATCAGGAGTTATTTGATATGGAGGCAAGAGATGCCTCTATTTTATAGCATTCATATGTTTTGGTTTATAAATTAGTAGAGTACTAATTCTAACTCATAAGCTTAAGTTGGAAGTGTTGGTGATTTTAGTATCACTCAACTTATTTTATTGTAATGGTGATTTACTAAGAGATCAATGTGATTCGTAGTAGACTCGGATACGAGTAAGGGAAAGTGTGGAGTACACACTCGTTTGAGCTAAAACGAAGTCAACCTCGATAAAGAAGTAAAAGTTAAAGGGTAGCACATTTTGCTGATGTGCTCGGCCGAGCAGAGTCCTTGACTCGGCCGAGCAGAGCTTAGCAAATTGGCCAAAGTTTCTGGAGTGTCTTGCTCGGCCGAGGCTTGTGCCTGCTCGGCCGAGCAGTATGAACAACACGGCCGTGCAGTTCATAAGACACGGCCGTGCAGCTTGGCTAAATTCAAATGGACATGTGTGCTCGGCCGAGCGAGTCCCTTGACTTGGCCGAGCAGTTCCTGAACAGGTGCCAGTTCAAACTGAAAAGTCATATCTCTTGGCTAAAGTTATGTCTTTTGGTTATACCTTTTAACTCATACCTCTCCATCTGTATAAATACAGGGATTGATCTCAGTTGCATATACATGAAAAACACAAGAGTGAATTACAACAATATAACGAAAGCAATCAATTCTCAAGGTTTTGATTTGTTCTCTTTGCCTAGAAAACAAATTGCGTGATTGTCTTATCCCAATAAGGATTTCGTGTAACCCAGGCAATAAGGGTCGAAATACTTTATTCGGAAAGTGGATTATACACGATTCAATCATATATCCGGAAGCACCATTAGTATCAAAGACCCTAATTCCCCTACAAACGAATAAATTATTTGGTGATACTCATGGCTGGTGGAAGTACTTTGAAGGAGATGACAACAAAGTTTGGAAAGCTAGACAAGTTTGAAGGGCAAGATTTCAGACGTTGGCAAAAGAAGATGCACTTCCTTTTGACAACATTAAAGGTGGTGTATGTTCTTTCTACCCCTATTCCGGAATTGCTTGAAGATGACAACTTGGAGGCAATCAGACGTAGATCAAAGTGGGAAAATGACGACTACATCTGCAGAGGACACATATTAAACGGTATGTCTGATTCTCTCTTTGACATCTATCAAAATGAGGAATCTGCTAAAGAGTTATGGGATTCTCTTGAATCCAAGTACATGGCAGAGGATGCTTCTAGTAAGAAGTTCCTTGTGAGTAATTTTAACAATTACAAGATGGTCGATTCTAGACCTGTCATGGAACAATTCAATGAACTCCTTAGAATCCTTGGACAATATACTCAACATGGGTTAAAGATGGATGAGTCAATATCGGTTTCAAGTGTGATTGATAAGTTGCCTCCCTCCTGGAAGGATTTCAAACACACTTTGAAACATGGTAAAGACGATCTGTCTTTGGTTCAACTTGGTAGTCACTTGCGCATAGAGGAATCTCTAAGGGCGCAAGAGAATGACAAAGAAAAAGGAAAGGAAGTTGCTGGGCCCTCGGTTAATATGATTGATGAGGGTGGAAACAATAAAAACAAAGGGAAGAAACGTAGTTTTCATGACAATGGTTCTGGTTCCAACAAGAAGCCTAAATTGGCATGTTGGAAGTGTGGCAAATCTGGTCACTTTAAGAAAGATTGTCGTGTTGGAAACAACAAGAATGACGCAAGCACAAGTGGTTCGGGAAAGGGGTCTAAGGACCATTCTGAAGACCAAGGATGATGCTATTGCGTGGTGGATTGATTCCGGTGCCACAACTCATGTTTGTAAGGATCGTTGTTGGTTTAAGACATACGAACCAATGGAAGACGGATCTATCCTTTACATGGGTGATGACCATTCCGCTCCTATTCAAGGAAGAGGAAGCGTGGTGTTGGAATTCAGTTCGGGAAAAACTGTTTCTTTGTTTAATGTTTTATATGTACTAAAACTTCGTTTCTGGTCCTGTATTGAACAAGTGTGGATACAAACAAGTATATGAATCCGATAAGTTTACCTTATCGAAGTTTGGTGTATTTTTAGGATTTGGTTATAATGGGATGTTTATGTTGAATTTAAATAAAATTCCTAGTTCTATTTATATGATTTCTTCTGTTGTTATCAATTCTTCCTAATGGCATGCTCGGTGGAAAATATAATATTTCGAAAGGCTTTCAATTCTTAATGTAAGATTATCCCATTTTGAACATAGCCACCATCATTAGATGCGTTGTGAGTTTGTTCAAATGCATAGCCACGCATTTAATAATGTGTTGTGAGTATGCGGATCTACTTGCTTTGGTTGAATATTTATTCACCATTAAGTTAAGAATTGATAAGTATTTCGGCTGAATCTCAAATGAATGATCATTTGATTGAGGTACCAAGTGAGACACCCAAACCTCGTAAAAGTAAAAGAACAAGGAAAGCTAAATCATATGGTTCTGATTTTCAACTATATTTAGTTGAGGGATCAAGAGATCAGGTTGAATCTCAATACTCTTACTGTTATAGTATAGAGGAGGATCCGAGAACATATGATGAAGCAATACAATCTCGAGATGCTGGGTTTTGGAAAGAAGCAATCGATGATGAGATTGGTTCTATTATGGAAAATAATACATGGGTCTTGTCTGATTTACCACCAGGCTGTAAACCTTTGGGGTGCAAATGGATCTTCAAAAAGAAGATGAAAATCGATGGAACTATCGACAAGTTTAAAGCTCGATTGGTAATCCAAGGCTTTAGACAAAAGGAAGGGATCGATTACTTCGATACCTATGCACCGGTTGCTCGTATCACTACTATTAGATTTCGATAGCTTTGGCGGCTATTCGGAATCTAGTGATCCATCAAATGGATGTCAAAACAGCATGCTTAAATGGTGATTGGGAAGAAGAAGTGTATATGAAGCAGCCTGAAGGATTTGTTATGCCGAGGTAATGAGCATAAGGTATGTAAGTTAATTAAGTCATTGTATGGGCTGAAGCAAGCACCTAAGCAGTGGCATCAAAAGTTTGATGAGGTTGTTTTGTCAAATGGTTTTGTATTAAATCGGATCAGACAAATGTGTATATAGCAGATTTGATGAAACCGGTAAAGGTATAATCATCTGCCTATATGTTGATGACATGCTGATTTTTGGCACCGACCAAAAAGTAGTTGATAAAACTAAGAAGTTTTTATCATCAAAGTTTTCTATGAAGGACATGGGAGAAGCCGATGTTATTCTTGGTATAAAGATTAAACGGATGAACAAGGGAATCGCAATTTCACAATCTCATTATATTGAGAAAATTCTCAAGAGGTTTAATTGTGAAGATTGTTCTAAGATTAGTACTCCCATGGATCCAACTGAGAAACTTGTGTCTAATCTTGGTAAACCTGTGTCACAGCTTGAATACTCAAAAGCCATTGGCGCTGATGTATGCTATGACGGGCACTCGACCTGATATTGCATATGCAGTAGGAAGATTGAGTAGGTTCACTAGTAACCCTAGTATACAACATTTGCATGCTATAACAAGGGTGTTCAAGTACTTAAAAGGTACTATGGACTATGGTTTATATTATAGTGGACATCCTTCTATTTTAGAAGGTTACACAGATGCCAGTTGGATCAACCAAGAAGATTCATCTTCTACGAGTGGTTGGGTGTTCTTGCTTGGAGGAGGTGCCATTTCTTGGGCTTCTAAAAAGCAGACATGTATTACACATTCTACAATGGAATGCGAGTTTGTAGCATTAGGCTGGCTGGAAAAGAAGCGGAGTGGCTTCGGAACTTGATATATGAGATTCCATTATGGCCAAAACCGATATCACCAATGTCTATCCATTGTGATAGTGCTGCCACTTTGTCTAGGGCCTATAGTCAAATATATAATGGCAAGTCTAGACACTTGGGTGTCAGACATAGTATGATTCGGGAGTTAATCATGAATGGTGTGATATCAGTTTGAGTTTGTTCGGTCGCAACAAAATTTGGCTGACCACTTGACGAAGGGGTTAGCCAGAGACTTGGTAAATAAGTCTGCAATGGGAATGGGATTAAAGTCCATTTAATCCTCTAATTGTGAGATACCCAATTCCCTTCTAATACAACGTTAGAAGCTTGAATTCAATGTGGAAAGCTCGCAGTTGGAGATTGGAACACATGTTATTATCTTTCCCAAGGTATGTGTTCGGACACCGCAAGTAAACCTAGGTTGAAGAATATCTTCTTAATAGTTCCTTTGAAAAATTGCAAATGCAGGTGCAAGACTAAAGGAACTACCTTAATGAACATGAAGTTTTGCCGCTTCAAGAAGCTAGGACTTGGCTTCCTATATGTTCACCAATGGATATGGACACATGGCTTGTAAAGTGTCAAGATTAAACAAAGAGAATTGTACTGAACTTATGTGTATGGTATCTTCAGGTATTCATATGAGTTGACGGGTTCAATCGTTACGACACCCCGATTCTCGAGTATTTGAAATGTGTATTATACTAAGATGAAAATTCAATCGCAAGACATTTTCATTTACGCATTCGTTTGTTTCGTTATTTATAAAGTTTAGTAAATCAAAGGATTACACTAAAATGGAGGGGATTTGTTGGTGATTTTAGTATCACTCAACTTATTTTATTGTAATGGTGATTTACTAAGAGATCAATGTGATTCGTAGTAGACTCGGATACGAGTAAGGGAAAGTGTGGAGTACACACTCGTTTGAGCTAAAACGAAGTCAACCTCGATAAAGAAGTAAAAGTTAAAGGGTAGCACATTTTGCTGATGTGCTCGGCCGAGCAGAGTCCTTGACTCGGCCGAGCAGAGCTTAGCAAATTGGCCAAAGTTTCTGGAGTGTCTTGCTCGGCCGAGGCTTGTGCCTGCTCGGCCGAGCAGTATGAACAACACGGCCGTGCAGTTCATAAGACACGGCCGTGCAGCTTGGCTAAATTCAAATGGACATGTGTGCTCGGCCGAGCGAGTCCCTTGACTCGGCCGAGCAGTTCCTGAACAGGTGCCAGTTCAAACTGAAAAGTCATATCTCTTGGCTAAAGTTATGTCTTTTGGTTATACCTTTTAACTCATACCTCTCCATCTGTATAAATACAGGGATTGATCTCAGTTGCATATACATGAAAAACACAAGAGTGAATTACAACAATATAACGAAAGCAATCAATTCTCAAGGTTTTGATTTGTTCTCTTTGCCTAGAAAACAAATTGCGTGATTGTCTTATCCCAATAAGGATTTCGTGTAACCCAGGCAATAAGGGTCGAAATACTTTATTCGGAAAGTGGATTATACACGATTCAATCATATATCCGGAAGCACCATTAGTATCAAAGACCCTAATTCCCCTACAGGAAGAGAGAGAGGGTGAATGATCTGTGTCATGCTTTATAGTTCATCATGGATAATTCCTAATTGACTATGGCGATCAGAAGCCAATCAGAATGCCAAGTTTGATAATAGTATTGGGGTAAACAACTGCTAGTGGGATGACTCTAACTTGAAACATTTCCTTTTGCTTAAAAGAGCTCTAATACTTTGTTAAATTACCAAGTCATCAACAGATTATAATATATTATGCACCAAACCATAACAAGGAAATCATTCATTAAAATTACTAAAAGTATAAGAATTTCAGAATGTATCAAAAAATATTTAATAGGTAGTGTGAAAATTGTAAGATAGTGCCAGGCAGTGGGGGTGGGTGGGGAGGCGAAAGAGGAACACTCAAAGATAATTATGCATAGCTTTAAATTTAACAAGGAGGTGTATGATACATTTCACAAACTTGTTGCGAGGGGAGGGGGTGGGCATACCCTAGTTGTGCCCCTTGGGAATAGACATTTCACATAGAAGTAAATAGCTTTGTGTCCCAGTTTGGTCATTCTACTAGTGAAGATTGGTTTCTCCTAGTGTCTGGCTGGATATATTTCAGTGATTGGAGGATGGTTTTACATGCTTCTATGCCTCTTCTCCTTATCTACATTAGAATTTACTTCAATCTTTTCAGGAAAACGATCCGACTTTGATGGGAAGAGTGAAAAAAAGTGATGCTCGTGAAATGCAGAGCTTTTATCAGCATTATTACAAAAAATATATTCAGGCATTGCAAAGTGCCGCTGTTAAAGCTGATCGGTGAGTGTTTCCTTTTTAAAGATATGAAGTGTATTCACACATCTTCTTGTGCTTGCTAGTTGCTACTGAGTCTTTCTTGTTTGTCTTTGGCACTCATTGTTTATAATGATTCAGTGCACAGCTCACAAAAGCATACCAAACCAAACTGCTAATGTGCTCTTTGAGGTTTTAAAAGCTGTTAATCAGATGCAAGCTGTGGAGACTGATCGTGAGGTGAGTCCTAAAGTTGTGTCCAGCTATTTAGGTCCTTGTTTTCTATTTTTTCTTGCAAACGTTATCTTGGATACACATAACTCCAGAACTATCTGCTTGAGGCTGTCTTCTTTCTCGTGTCTAATACTGGAATTTATTACCACAGATTTTGGAAGCTCATGATAAAGTTGCTGAAAAAACAGAGATCTACCTTCCTTACAATATACTTCCTCTTGATCCTGATAGTGCTAACCAGGCGATCATGAGATACCCTGAGGTGTTTCCTCTTTTAGAGTCTAATGTGTTGTTTATCTCAGTTGAACATGTTTCAACTTCATTTCAGTTGTTTATAGTTTGACATTGAATAATTGGTTATTGCAGATTCAAGCTGCTGTTGTTGCTCTTTGCAACACAAGGGGTCTTCCATGGCCCAGGGACTACAAGAAGAAAAAAGATGAAGATATTCTGGACTGGCTTCAAGCAATGTTTGGTTTTCAGGTGATATTATCTGTCTTAACTTTTGTGCAATTCAGTTTGTGTTTAATTGCATTTTGTATGCTTTTGGAATCACTTTTATGGTGTTGGCTTTATGGCACGCTGACCGTTGATTGTGTTACCATCTGCAGAAGGACAACGTGGCAAATCAACGAGAGCATCTGATTTTACTGCTTGCAAATGTTCATATTTGACAGATCCCAAAGCCTGATCAACAGCCCAAGGTTGGTTAAAGCTTATGCCGTGGAGAAGTAATTCAATAAAAAGATCACTGTACAACAGCTTTTCAAAACTATTTTAATTTAATTATAAATCTTGTTTATGCTTTGCGAATTTGAGCAAGCAGCCATGAATTTGCAAGGTTACTTTTTGTAGATCAAAATTTTGGAGTGAGAGATGATATGAGAAATCAGCAAGAACGATTACCTTTATTTTGTATATTCCTAGTTTGAAGGTCTGCATCCCTCCTTTCTCTCATTTAGGGAAATAAGAAATGCATGGAATGATGCTTACAAAAAAGTTAGCCAGTTAATTGTAGGGGTCTGTTTAGAGATCAGAATTGGTTAAAGGAATTTAGGGTCAAACGGAAAACGTATGCAAGATGAGCTATATTAATTTATCTTGTAATAAGCTTATTTTTTCAATTCTGGGATCGCTCATGGTTCTTTCTTCCATTTTTGCTTCTTTCTGTTTTGTTTAGTTGGATGAGCGTGCTCTGAATGAAGTGATGAAGAAGCTTTTCAAGAACTACAAAAAATGGTGCAAGTACTTGGATCGCAAGAGTAGTCTTTGGTGAGTTTTTAAACTACTACTGTTAATTGAAGTATGCATCTTGGGCCCTACCAGTAGTATTCTTGTTGAGCCACTTTTATCTTGGTTGTCAGGTGTCATAGGTTAAATATAACATACTCGATTCTGCAATGTATATACACTTTGTTGTTATATAATTCACAACTTAGAACCCATTCTCTTGTGTTGTTTTCATACAATTTTTTCTCTAATCAAAATTGTTAGGACCTAACAATGTGTTTTGATGAAGATTGATCATTTAACGGGACAATGTTAAATGGTCTAAAGTGTCAAGAGAAAAAAGTTGCATAAGTTACATGAAAGTCCCTTCAAGTTTCCCATGTTTTTCAACAAAGAATTTCACCTCCTAATGAGTCCCTAAAATATTCAATATTAGACTCATTGGAAAGCTAATATGATGATGTACGAGAATATGCAATCAGCTTTTGCATATGAACAACTGGTGAAAATATATATTCGAATAATCAAAAGGAAGAAACAATGATAATGAAAGTCAAGGGTGCAAAATGGAAGTTTGAATCAGATGTGCAAATGCCTGCTACTGCTGTGAAATAAATAGAGACTATCAATGCATCAGTTCCCCAACAAGAATAAATCTTCAACGGCTACTTTCTCTCATTCACTATAAAGCCTTGTGTTCACACAGGAGAATTTCATCAGCTACATGGAATTGCAATTGGAAAGAAAGCCAACCAAGCCATGTTTGTCTACAGGAAAGGAGAAAAACATTTTTCCATAAAACATGGAAGTAATGACAACAACTTTGTGTCAACATTGAATGAAAATGAAGACCAAGACTTACATGGGGAATACAACCATTGACCAACAATTGAAGCCTTCACCCACCACTCCAACGGCTCTTTCCATTTTCTCCCTATAAATTGGAATCAAGCCCTCCTATTCTCTGTGTGCTTGCACCAATACACCATACCCATTTCTCTCTCCCCAAAGTATGTCTTCCACACCCCTTCATCAATGACCTCAGTGTGTGCAACAAAAACCCATTGCACACACTGATATTGATACAACACCCTTCACCCTTTACACCCATTTAACCCTCACCCTTTATATGTGTGTACAATAAACCCACTGTACATACTTGGCCATGGTAGTCCACCTATGCTCCATGTTGCCAATTAACCATTCAACCTTAAACCCTTCACCTTTCAATCCTTCACCCATTTCACTTGTTACAATCAACCACACCACAAGATGCAAACATTAAGGGGGAACACCAACGAGCCAAATCATTGCTTTCATTCAACAACTCAAGTGTTAATTCAAGAAAGAACTACATATGCTATGTGTCTAGCATTCCTAATTGACTGTACTAATTAGGACCCTAATTGACCGTACTAATTAGGAAGAGGGGGTTCGAGGAACTTGCCTTATCAATCCTTTGTAAATCTTAAAGGGAACTAGATTTAAGTGGATTGATCTCACTAGTCTGGCACATGACAGTGGGGGTGGATGTAGGAGGAGTGAACTCTGAACCACCTTAAAAATTCTCGTCTCTTGTCTCTTTTAATTTCTTGTCTTGCACTTTAATTTTCATTTCATTTATGCTTTTTATTGCTTTAATATATTCTTGCTTGATCACATAGACGAGTTAAGATTGATAAAGAGATTAGGAATATATATGTTAGACAACATCTATAAGGCCATAGAAAATATCAATTCCGCTGCGCATATACTTCCTATCATTTTGGCCTTGGGAGCGTTTGAAGAAAATCAGATTATCTGATAGCTAAGATTTGACATCTAAGATTTCTGACAGCTAAGAATCTTAGCTGCCAAAGCAAACGGGTCCTTTCAATTGGTATCAGAGCAAGGTTCTTAGAGACTTTAGTGTCTCCGAGCTTAACATCTCGTGAAGATCCATGCTTATATGTCTAACATATTTTCTGTACTTGAACACCTTATTTGATCATCTTGGATTATGACCCAAACACCCCTTGTGCTTAAATGGCTTCTTTGATCATTTTAGGATCATTGCCTTTGTAGATTTTCTTGTGGTGAAACAAAGCAAGGTCACGAGTTAGAGACTCCTAGGGTAGTTGCTAGGGGAAAGATAGATCATCTTTCTTGGGCTCGATGGTAATGACCGACCGACTCGTTGGCATCTCTTTTGATGCAGCCCTTATGTCCACCGATTGCTTATGTTGGGCTTTGAATTGCTACTTATAGGAAATCTTATGTGCTTCATTTTTATATCTGATTATTTAGATTCATATGTGCTTATATTTATTTATTTGATTATAAAGAATCATTTACTTGTTCTCCTTTATAATGTTAGGAGATGAACCTTGGATGCTCGACGGAAAAGTGAATATCTTGAAGAAATCAAAGTCGAAGCAAAGCTTGGATGCAATCAACAACACACTTTGCATCAAGAAAATTTTGGAGCACAACCCTTCCAACCTCATTCTTCCTTCTAGAAACCATAACACCATTTGAGGGGGAACCAAATTCCAAAACACCATCAAAACCAGCCAAGAACAGCCCTTGTTGAAACAGAAAAAGTTGCTGGAAATCTGAAAATCAGCTTTGACACTCTTCACGGAAATTGCAATATCTCTCTCTCCGCTGCACGAAACTGCAATCCGATTTTTTCTGAGTAAAGTAGACTCACATACCTTTCCAGAAAGCATAAACACATAGCCTACAACCTTGTGAGTCAATACCAGACTTCATCTGAAGTTGCTGTCCAACAGGCAGATCCCTTATTTCTGACAGCAACGTTTTCATTCTGACAGCTAAGACTTTGAAAGCCAATCTTCTTGACAGCAAACCCTTGTTCACAAACCCCTAGATATCAAACATTTACACACTAAACCCTCCAAAACAAATTCCAAACATCAATTCCCTAAACTCTGGACAGCTATCCCAAACCATAGCTGTCAGACCTTAGCTGTTGGATCTTAATAGACCAAAAAAACTGGTTCCACCCCTTGCACGAGAATTGCATTATCTCCCTCTCCCGACTTCGAAACCACAAAACGATTTTTTCTGTGTAAAGTAGACACATAGAGCTTTCCATCAAGTCTAATACCACAAGCTGAATCCTTTTGAGCAAAATTTGGTACCTATCTGAAGTCGGCAGCAGTCCACAAATATTCCTGACAGCAGAGAAAATTTTGTCAAGACTCCTCTTACCAAAAATCCTATATCTATCTCTCCAAAGCTCATAACCACACACCGTTTTCTCCCACTTAAAGTACACTCATATAACTCTCCAAAAATTATAGCCACAGACCCTTGAACCTTGTGAGTTGATACAGAAAATTCCGTTAAGTAGACTAAAAAATCTGCACATTTTTTTTAGCAGATTTTCATCTCTTTTTGCTTATGGTGTTTTGAAGAAAGCCAATAAGAGTTTAAAATGACCAATCATTCACCAAAAAGGGGGAAATTGTTAGGACCTAACAATGTGTTTTGATGAAGATTGATCATTTAACGGGACAATGTTAAATGGTCTAAAGTGTCAAGAGAAAAAAGTTGCATAAGTTACATGAAAGTCCCTTCAAGTTTCCCATGTTTTTCAACAAAGAATTTCACCTCCTAATGAGTCCCTAAAATATTCAATATTAGACTCATTGGAAAGCTAATATGATGATGTACGAGAATATGCAATCAGCTTTTGCATATGAACAACTGGTGAAAATATATATTCGAATAATCAAAAGGAAGAAACAATGATAATGAAAGTCAAGGGTGCAAAATGGAAGTTTGAATCAGATGTGCAAATGCCTGCTACTGCTGTGAAATAAATAGAGACTATCAATGCATCAGTTCCCCAACAAGAATAAATCTTCAACGGCTACTTTCTCTCATTCACTATAAAGCCTTGTGTTCACACAGGAGAATTTCATCAGCTACATGGAATTGCAATTGGAAAGAAAGCCAACCAAGCCATGTTTGTCTACAGAAAGGAGAAAAACATTTTTCCATAAAACATGGAAGTAATGACAACAACTTTGTGTCAACATTGAATGAAAATGAAGACCAAGACTTACATGGGGAATACAACCATTGACCAACAATTGAAGCCTTCACCCACCACTCCAACGGCTCTTTCCATTTTCTCCCTATAAATTGGAATCAAGCCCTCCTATTCTCTGTGTGCTTGCACCAATACACCATACCCATTTCTCTCTCCCCAAAGTATGTCTTCCACACCCCTTCATCAATGACCTCAGTGTGTGCAACAAAAACCCATTGCACACACTGATATTGATACAACACCCTTCACCCTTTACACCCATTTAACCCTCACCCTTTATATGTGTGTACAATAAACCCACTGTACATACTTGGCCATGGTAGTCCACCTATGCTCCATGTTGCCAATTAACCATTCAACCTTAAACCCTTCACCTTTCAATCCTTCACCCATTTCACTTGTTACAATCAACCACACCACACGATGCAAACATTAAGGGGGAACACCAACGAGCCAAATCATTGCTTTCATTCAACAACTCAAGTGTTAATTCAAGAAAGAACTACATATGCTATGTGTCTAGCATTCCTAATTGACTGTACTAATTAGGACCCTAATTGACCGTACTAATTAGGAAGAGGGGGTTCGAGGAACTTGCCTTATCAATCCTTTGTAAATCTTAAAGGGAACTAGATTTAAGTGGATTGATCTCACTGGTCTGGCACATGACAGTGGGGGTGGATGTAGGAGGAGTGAACTCTGAACCACCTTAAAAATTCTCGTCTCTTGTCTCTTTTAATTTCTTGTCTTGCACTTTAATTTTCATTTCATTTATGCTTTTTATTGCTTTAATATATTCTTGCTTGATCACATAGACGAGTTAAGATTGATAAAGAGATTAGGAATATATATGTTAGACAACATCTATAAGGCCATAGAAAATATCAATTCCGCTGCGCATATACTTCCTATCATTTTGGCCTTGGGAGCGTTTGAAGAAAATCAGATTATCTGATAGCTAAGATTTGACATCTAAGATTTCTGACAGCTAAGAATCTTAGCTGCCAAAGCAAACGGGTCCTTTCAAAAATGGTGCTCTTTCCTTTTATGCCATTTTTGTGTTGTTCTGATGCCTTAATATATTATTTTCATTCTTCACTTTCATCATTTCTCAGCCCCACCATCTCTCTCTCTCTCCCTCTAATTATTTCTTCTATTTTATCACAAAATGAATAAAAGTGTAACATTCTGACAAACTCTTATTCAGTCAAAGCTGCAAAATGATGCCAAAATGTAAAAAGCCAGATGAAGGAGAATGAAGTTGGACTTTTTTTATAGATCTAGCATTGCCCCCCCCCCCCTCCAACTATAGGTTACCAACAATACAGCAGGAAGTTCAGCAGCGGAAACTATTATATATGGGTCTATATCTTCTCATATGGGGTGAAGCTGCAAACCTGAGATTCATGCCAGAATGCCTCTGCTATATATATCATCATGTATGTTTTCTGATATATTTCTTCTACTTTTTATTCTTCGTACTGTACATGTTTAATCCTTCTTGCAACATCCATTCAAGTATTGTCTTCGATGCAATCTCGATGGCATTTTGATATAGTCGGTATAGAGTAATGCACACAGGAAAAGCTTTGTGCGGATGTTTCTAAGAGACATTCAAAATGGGAAACTTGGTGCTACAATAGCTCCCACTATGTGTGGCCAAGTCGGGTCCACATGGGCTTAATGTAGTCAGCCTTTCGTTGCATTCAAACGCAAGAGGATGATTCCGCGGCTCAAACCCGTGACTTCGAATCCAAATGACCGTAACTACAACAGTTGCGCCAATGCTCACCTTCCGAAGAGACATTCAATGGCCAAAAATAATAACATTACATACTGATTCCATAAAGAATTAAGTAAAATTTATATATATTTGCCTTTTCCTGTATATTTCCTTGAAAAATAAACCGTTTTTGGACGTTATGTAGCTAGACGATATTATTTTCTTAATATTGGAATATATACTATCGTATGTGTCATTTTCACAGTCAGTGCATGATGTACTATCGTTATAATTGGTGAGAAGACACTTAGAAGTACACTGTTGACCGATCTTATGAAATATGAGCCAAGACCTTTGCTAAGCGAGTAGTTGCATGTCTAAGCTCAGGTCTTAAAACCGAATTAAATGTTGAAGAAAGAGCATAGTATTATGTTAGTCAAGTTTGAAACTAGATGATTAGTAGGTATTGTTGCCCTTGAATGAATAATTAAAGTCATGTTCCTAGTTCCGAGTTTAGCAAGGTATGCTTTGCTCCAATTGTTGAAAACATCAACTTGCCATACATGGCTTTGATTTGAAATCACATTTCATAATCATTATGCCCGAGGCTTAATTCCTGCTCGATCCTAATTCAAATAAAATGCCCAATTTATGGGTGCACAAGGTGATGCATAGACTGCTAGCTACACTTTTTTTCATCAGGGCATTCACCCAACCCTCGCTGCGGCAGTTTCTCCTTGGCCTATCGTGCTATAGCTGGTTAAGACTCTGTTCGTGGTGTTAAAGCTTCTTAAACGAATCAAAAGTTGAAAACCAATAAAAAAGAGTAGTAAACATGTTCTGGGTAGCTGCCATTTAATTGTAGCTTTATTGTTTTTGTATTTTTTCTTTCCTTTTTATATGGACTGGTTGTCCATCCAATGTTATCTGATATTAATATATTACAACCTTTTCTTATAAAAAGAAGAGTAGTTAACATGTCAACATTATTACTTTTGTATATTGCTTATTTGAATCGTATTCATAGCCGAAGAAGACAGAAAGCTATATACTCCCTCCGTCCCTAAATGTTTGTCCCATTTTCTCTTTTCCTTTGTCCCAAAAAGTTAGTCTCATTTCCAAAATTAAAGCTTCAAAATCACTAAATTTTCAAAACTTGTAACATTTAGGGACGGGGTATTACATAACGGCGGTGTATATTATCAATAATTTTCAAAGCGTTCGTAAAAATAACCAAAATTAAAGCTTCAAAATCACTAAATTAAAATGTTTGAAAAGTCAAATGGGACAAACATTTAGGGACGGAGGGAGTATTTACCAAACCTTATATTCATAGTTGAAATAGAAGGAAGGCTTTATGTTCACCAGGCTTACTTGAAGGGTTATGGGAAGTAGACAATTTCCCAAAATGAATAAACCATTTTCTTCATGGCCGGCTGAGCTAATCTGGACAAAGAAGATAGGGAGATGAACATAGCAGCATCTGCCTTCTCTCCGTTCGCTTTGTTGTTTTTATGGATGCTCTTTTGGGAATGTGAGAATACAACAATTCTTCATTCTTTATTCCTTTCCTCTTTCTCTCTCCCTCTCCTCACGTGTGTCTTTCTTGTTTTTATTCCTGACTAAGTGAGATAATATACAAAGTTGCAAGTGCATTCATCTGGTAAATTGATTTTCTTTTTACTGGTTTTCATCCTGTTTCGTTTACTTCATTTCAATCATTTTATGCTTTAAAATTCTTTCTGGTCAAATATTTAGTTTATTTTCATGGAACATTTCTTCCGTGGTTTTCAGCAATAGTAACATTTACTATTTCATTCATTTTTGTCAGATGGCCTTTGAACTATATGGTATGCTGGCTGGCAATGTTAGTCCCATGACGGGTGAGAATGTGAAACCAGCCTATGGAGAAGAGGAGGCATTCTTGGGAAATGTTGTTACTCCCATTTATGATGTGATTGCCAAGGTATTGCATTTTTTTCTTTGTCAAACAAATGTAGAATTATTTCTATGCAAACAATGCTTTTACGGGAGATAAAACATTTATTCAACCAGTTATGATTACTTGTGATCACGGAAGATTAAGATTCATATCTGTTTTTTTCTACAAGTGAGAAAATGATTTTATCCATCAAATCTCCACAAGCGAATCAAAGATAAAAAGAATGGCAATGCGAAGAGAATTTTACTTGCCTTCTAGCAGACGACATTGTTTAAAGTGATATATTTTTGCAGCCAATACAACAATATTACACCATTTGATGTCAGGCCTCATTTGCTCGTCATTGTCTGGACACTTTTTTGAAATAATCGATTACACACATATAGAATTATGCATATACATTGTGCGTGTGTTGGTTTCGCCTTCCTTTTTCTTTTTTAAATCGGATGAGAATATCATGCCACTTCACCATTCGGAGTTGTGATCTGAGCTACTTGCAGCTTTAGCTTGTGAGGCGACATAAAATTTCTTGCCCATGTTTGTAACATATTTTACTATCAATGTCTTGTAGATTCTCTGCAGTCTGTTTATCAGATTAATATTACCTTCAAATAGTAATCTTGCTTCTGAAACCAAAATTGTGGCCTGTCCAGGATAGCAAGCCACCAGGTAGAGATCGGTGGGTTGGAAAAGTTAATTTTGTTGGGATACGATCATATTGGCATGTGTTTAGAAGCTTCGACAGAATGTGGAGTTTTTTTATATTGTGTTTGCAGGTAATTGTTCACTCATTTGTGTCGTGGTTGCTTTTTTTAATCCTCTACCAGCACATCACTGACAGTGGTCTTTTTCTGTTAAAGGTCATGATAATTGTTGCTTGGAATGGTTCTGGGCAGCCGAGCTCAATCTTTACTGCAAGTGTTTTCAAAAAAGTATTGTTGCAGTGCTAAATGAAATTGAGCGTCTTCATTACTATGATATATTAAAAACTATGATAATTGATTCACCATTAAAATACTAGTAATAATACTAGTAATATAATGATATATTACTATATTAATGATATATCATTATTTTAATAATAAGTGATGCCATAAGCTTTAGTAATTATTATTACTAGTATTTTAATGGTGAATCAATTATCATAGTTTTTAATATATCATTAATATAGTGCTAAATGCAACCAAAAAAGTATTGAGCGTCTTCATTACTGCTGCCATATTAAAGCTTGGACAAGGTGTGAGAATAATTTATATCTAAGTTGCTATCACTGCATTGTCGCTGCTACTGTTTTTTCAAGTTCTCTATCCATATACTGTTAAGTGCTGAAAGGAATACTGTTAAAGACTTTTTAGTAGCCTCCAGGTTTGCTGTCTTATTTCACGATTCATATTGTTGTGAACACCCGCAGCGGAACGGCCCAAGCGATGGAGAAAATAATAAGAGCAACACACACGAAAAGTAAATCACACACAAAGGAACACACAAGAATTGTTAACCCGGTTCGTTGCAACAACAACTACGTCCGGGGGCGCTACCAAGCCAAAATATTCTCTCTAATATTTTCAGATGTTACAATTTGTCTCTAGGCTATCACATGTATTTATAGGGAACAATAAATCAAATCCTAGTAATAAAAGGATTCCTACTCAAGAAAGTAATCTTCTTTCTTCACAAGTCCTTCCAAATATTACTACCAAAAGGAATCACCAATGCAAGAGGAGATCTAATCAAAATAGGAAACAAATCTGCTGCAGAAGAATCCTCCTTGATCTCACCAACTCCTCCGACCGTGGTTCAAATTCCTTTATCCATGGTTTTGACTCCACATCCCAACAATCTCCCACCTGGAGACAAACCATCCATGATACCTCTCTTGAAACAAATTTCAGTGGCCAGCTATTGCGTTGGTAGCGCCCGGCCTCTTGTCTAGTTATCCAAGTGAGTTGAAGCTGAGCTACGCTTCAACATAACTGTCGATTCTACCATGCTCCGAGTCTTCATTCCGAATGATCCTCCCTGCACATCCCCGCTCACTTGCTTGCTAACTATCGATCCTGAACAGCGCGAATCCACGTGCCCCACACAATCACAAGCTTGGAACCTTTGTGTGTTCTTTGCAACCCATCGCATCACCGTTCTAGATCCCGCTCTCATGTTGGCCAAATTGGCTCCGCGTCGGCCGACTTCATCACCCAATTTTCTACCAACATACCGTTTAGTGAAATTTCTCCCACCATGGCGATCTCGGCCACCACCATTCATCATTGGGATGCGCCTTCGTTTCCCCCAACGACTCATGTTGCATGTGGTATACAACATATTTTCCACGCCGCCACGAGCCACCAAGCTAGCTCCGCGGTTTACCTTCCATGTCCCACAACCGAAGGTCACCACACAACCCTCCTTATCAAGTTGCCTTATGGAAATTAAGTTCCTCTTCAAATTCGGAATATGTCGCACATCACATAGCCGCAAAACAGTCCCATCCGTTGCTTTGACCCGAACAACCCCTTTTCCAATGACCTTGACAGGATGATCGTTTCCCAAGCGAACAACCCCAAAATCACCCGGAACATACTGCTCCATTCTTTCCGCACTAGTGCATGAATGAAACGTTGAGCCCGAATCCAAAACCCACGAATCCGTTGAACTGCTCCCACCCAAGATTAATACGTCTGCTATCTCCTCGGCAACATTCACTTCCCTCGCTCTGCTGACCGCCGGACAACTTCTCCTAAAGTGCCCCTTCTCCCCACAATTATAGCAAGTAATCACCTTCTTTCCATCCTTACTCTTTTCATCGATATTTAGTACTTGCCCCGATGTCCCTCCCTTGCTCTTTCTACGAATTTCTTCGCCAAGAATCACATCAACGACATCCGAAAACTTCAACTTCACTTTTCCTGTTGAAACGTTAACTGCTATCGCAGTCGTATCCCAACTTTGCGGTAAAGAAGAAAGTAATATTAATGCTAGTACCTCATCATCAAGAGTAACGGCCACGGAAGACAGTTGGGTCGCAGTAGATTTGAATTCACTTATATGCTTCGTTGCCGACATGCCCTCCACCATCCTTATGTTCAACAGCTTCCTCATTAGATGAGCTTTATTCGCCGCCGATGGTGCCTCGTACATGCTCGCCAACATACGTAACATCTCCATGGTAGTCTTCGCCTCCAAAACATTCTTCGCCACATCCTTGGTGATGCGGGGAGAAGACCCGGGCGACGAGACTGTCCACTTGCGCGGGCGCGCTAGGCACTTGGGCGGCCGCGCTCGTCCGTGTCCGGCATCAGTTTTGACGTATTAATGCTTTGTTTAAATTGAGTATTACTGATTTTGGTTTATTTAAATGAGGGGTATTTTAGTCTTTGTTTTATTAATTAAGTCATTAGGGTTTATTTCTAGAATGTTCTTGTTATTAGTATAAATAGTTAAGGTAGGGTTTTGGAAAAGGGGAACTTATTCATTATTGATTTCCAATTCAAAGAGGTTTTCTCTTTAATTTTCTGGTGGATTCAGTTGTGTTCTTGAGGATTCATTGCTTGTGAATTCTTGTGTTTAGTGCGCTAAACACGAATCGTATTGCTTCCGTCTTTGCGTCGGTTGGTATCGGAAGCGAGGCTTTATCCTGTCTTTTCATCGGCGATTCATTATGGGGATCTAGCAACAAAGGCGAGATATCGATGGCATAATCACCGCTATTGCCGCGTTGACTACAAAGGTTGCAGCGTTGGTGGCTGCTAAAAAAACTCAAAACGCCCGTGTTAATCGGATCCGAGGTGGCGAGGGAGACAGGGTGGTTGCACCGGTTCGACGTCCTAGAAAAGCAGAAAATCGGGAGGAAGAAGATCTAACGAAGACGATGGCCATGAAAGTTGAAACAGGTGAAGGTGACGTGGCTAAGGGTCAAGCCTCAGAATGGGCACTGCTGGGACTTCCTTCAAAGCCTCCGGATTTTGGTGTACCCACGGCTACTAGACAGGAGTCCTTACAAAAATTTATAGATGGGTGCGAACAGGTTTCCGGTGAAAATAACATTCCTGGAGACAATGGGGAGGAAGATTTATGTGCAAAAGACGAAATCATTAAGGTATGTAGTGAAATTATTCCTGCAAATATTATGATCCTTGTTCATACCCCTATTAAGCCTCCTGTTATTGAAGAACAATATGTTACTATTGAAGAAAAGATTGAGCACAAGAATATTGAGCCTCCGGTAAGCATTAAGGTCCATGAGCATGCCCTAGTTGAACCCATGAATAAAGATGTGGGTAGCATTACTGGGTCTACACCATCGATTTTTGATCATGTTGTGGGTGTAATTGATTGGACAAAAGAATTTACATGCGATGATATTTTTATTTTTGATCGTGGGAAGGAGAAAGAAAGGATTAATTGGGGGTTTATGGAAGGGTCCATGGGGGAAGTTAATTTTGTACTTACTGTTGACCCTGGGGAAGATGGGACGGACGGTCACCGGATGAGTGTCGACATTGCTAGCATAATTTTATTATTGGAAGAACAAAACTTACATTGGTACGGGCTCAAGGAACAAATTTATTCCAAGTATTTGTTTCGTTGGGACGGAAGAGAATTCTTCTTCTTTCCGAAGACGAGGAGAACATTGGTTTATTCAAAGTATTTATTCTTTTGGGGCGGATCTTGCCAAATATCGGATATGAACTCGGGGGTCGAGTTCTTTTGAAGAGTGGTTGACTGATGCAGGAGAAGACCCAGGCGGCACTGTCCACTTGCGCGGGCGCGCTAGGCACTTGGGCGGCCGCGCTCGTCCGTGTCCAGCATCAGTTTTGACGTATTAATGCTTTGTTTAAATTGAGTATTACTGATTTTGGTTTATTTAAATGAGGGGTATTTTAGTCTTTGTTTTATTAATTAAGTCATTAGGGTTTATTTCTAGAATGTTCTTGTTATTAGTATAAATAGTTAAGGTAGGGTTTTGGAAAAGGGGAACTTATTCATTATTGATTTCCAATTCAAAGAGGTTTTCTCTTTAATTTTACGGTGGATTCAGTTTGTGTTCTTGAGGATTCATTGCTTGTGAATTCTTGTGTTTAGTGCGCTAAACACGAATCGTATTGCTTCCGTGCTGCGTCACTTGGTCAACGTTTGCCTAACAAGCCCTAACGCTTTCCGATCCAAGATTTCGAATTTTGCTTCCTCTGTGTCCGCCGGCTTTTCTTTTAATGGTAGATACAAATCCTTGTTCCACAAAACATCCTCGATTTGTGTCTTCCAAAAATTGAAATCCGTCCCATCAAACTTTTCGATCAACACCTTATTACCATCCTCCAAAGCTCCCAAGAAATCCATGGCAAAAGATATGCCAAGCAATGATTCGACAAAACCAAAGAGCTCTGATACCAGTTGTTGTGAACACCCGCAGCGGAACGGCCCAAGCGATGGAGAAAATAATAAGAGCAACACACACGAAAAGCAAATCACACACAAAGGAACACACAAGAATTGTTAACCCGGTTCGTTGCAACAACAACTACGTCCGGGGGCGCTACCAAGCCAAAATATTCTCTCTAATATTTTCAGATGTTACAATTTGTCTCTAGGCTATCACATGTATTTATAGGGAACAATAAATCAAATCCTAGTAATAAAAGGATTCCTACTCAAGAAAGTAATCTTCTTTCTTCACAAGTCCTTCCAAATATTACTACCAAAAGGAATCACCAATGCAAGAGGAGATCTAATCAAAATAGGAAACAAATCTGCTGCAGAAGAATCCTCCTTGATCTCACCAACTCCTCCGACCGCTGTTCAAATTTCTTTATCCATGGTTTTGACTCCACATCCCAACACATATCACAGTATGGTATTTGTATTTAAGGCAAGGATGCCTAACAGGAATCTTATAGTCAATGTCGGCATGTATAAAATACTGGGAATGGGAATACTGCCTTACTTTGATGACTAAGTATTATGTGTCTTAGGTAGAAATAAAACTTGTCATACAGAGGCGGGTTTTCTATTAATACTGTCTACCGTGCCAAGCTATGGGTTACATTAGGTTGGTTACTTATGAACGTGAAGGGTTTGTTCAGAACACTGGTGTATGTATAATGTTAAGACTTGGATAAGAAAGTCAGTTCAGCTTCAGGAACTCCTGGTCTGCATGATTGCGGAAGTGTCTGCCATCCCTTTTATTTAGATTGTTAACTAGGAGTATGTTCTAAGTCTGTTTTTCCCTTTGTTGATTGATAACAGTTTGTATGGCAAAGATGTGAAGGAACATTCTTTAGTTTTTGATCCATAACATGTTTGGGTAGTTAGGCTTGTCTATAGTTATGAGAAACCCTTATTTCCATATTTTAGTATCATAATGAGATAAAGATGGAATAGCCATGTCGTGTTTAATCATAATAGCACCCTTGGAAAAATTTGTGTAGAATATCTTGCCTTTTTGCTTCACATGCCTCCCAGCATGAAGTAAAATTTATTATGCATTCCAGGGTTGCAGGATACTCTCATCTAGACATCGAATCGCGTATCGATTCGTAGGTATCGATTCGCGATTCGATACCGAATCGATCTGTTGGAATTCGCGAATCATAATCTTCGATTCGTGTTAGATACCTTGAAAAACCTCTTTGAATTCGCAATTAATGTCATCTAGATATGAAAAGGAATTATTGCAATGAATGTTGCCCATTAAGTATTGATATCTTCCAAGGAGAGGAAGAAGAGGAAAAGGTTAAGTGAAGATGAAAAGCCTTTGCTGGCTTTCATTCAGTATGATAACAAGGAGGAAGAAGATAAAGTTGCCAAAAATTTGAATAGGTCATGGATATGCAACTTTTGTAAGTGCAGATTTTCGGTGATGTAATAGAACATTAAAATGTTTTCTATGAAAAGTAAGTCTATTATTATTATATATGTTTTTTTAATATTTATTTAAATCAAACCGTACTAATATTGCGAATTCGCGAATCGCAATAATTGTAATACTCTACGTATCGAATTCCATGGATTGAGCGAATCGCGAATTCGAATCGGAAGAACTACGAATCGTGCAACCTTGATGCATTCTACTTGCATCAGTGTTACCATTGAAGGCCCATTCACAGTCTCGTGGTCTGGGTTACATTCTTTAAATTAATATATGCTGTATTTTACTACTTAGCACAACAGAGAAGACATCGTCAAGAACTTGCAAAATTGGCTGAATTTGAATATATTGGTCCCATTATGTAGGATGATTTTTACCTTGTGTTTCTGCAGCTCTCCTTGATGTTGTACTTAGTTGGAAAGCAAGGCAATGCATGCCATTGTATGTGAAGCTAAGATACATTTTGAAGGCTTTGTCAGCTGCTGCTTGGGTGGTTCCAGTTTCTCGATAATATCTTTTTCCTACTCCATACGTGGTAGCTTTTGATGTTCATTACGTTATCTTAATGTTTACTATCACTAACTTCAAGTTATATGTATAATTACTATCGCAGATCCCATCTAATAAAGAGAAAGAAGCAGCTAGATTTGCTCAACTGTGGAACAAAATTATTACGAGTTTTCGAGAGGAAGATCTTATTAGCAATAGGTAACTGCATACGTGCGGATATATCCATAAATCATTGCTCTCTGAAGTGGCATGGGAATCCTCATCTCTGATGTGCTCAAGGTTATAACTTTTTAACACGAAAAACACTTTCGGGAAATGGATCTGTTACTTGTCCCATATTGGGCTGATCGTGACTTGGGCCTCACACAGTGGCCTCCGTTGCTAGCAAGGTTTGCTCTTTGTTTAGTGTCTATTTACTAATCCCTCCGTCCCAAAATGAATGTTCAAAAAGTTTTCAAAATTACTCGATCAAGAGCAATTTGATTTTGGACATTCATTTTGGGACGGAGGTAATACTATGTTTTATTTGCTACTCGATTCTAAGTGTATAATCTTAGTAAATGCTTATTGGGAGAAAATTCTCCGCTGGCTAGATAGGTACAACATAGCTGTCTAGAAGCCAATAGGTTCTTTGCTTATTTCATATTGGACCCAGGTATTTGTGATCTTCAAACTTTGTTTTCCACCTACTACCTTGCCATGGAAGATCCAAATTTGGTGGCACCTCCTACTACCTTCTCAAGGAAGATCCAAATAGAGTGTATCTTATAGAGTGTGTCTGACAGAAGTGAATCCTTGTATCCGGTACCTACTCTTTGCACTTCATCCATCTCTCGGATTGAGGCATGTAATTTTGTCTTGGAGTGTGAGTATCAGTTTACTATTACATTTATTCGCCTAACTCCCTGATGTGAATGATCCACATAACATGATTTTCACATCTGTTTGTAACTTAAGGGGGGCGTAGAAGTATTCGGGTTTTAGGGGTTAAAAAGAACTAGGCATATATTTAGTTAGAGGTTTGTATAGGTCTGCAGCAAATAAGATCAAGTGGCTGTTCTGGTCCCTGGGGTGTGGTGAGCATTGCTTAGCTAGGGTTAGGGATCAAGTTGGATATGGAGCTTATGATTTCTTGGAGAGGAGAGAAAAAATCAGCTGACTCATAGTAGACACCCATCTTACAAGCTCAAGGCTATATATTTATATATCTTTTGACTATTTAAGAATCTACTATACATAATTGTACTCATGATCACTGAATTCTATGTGTCATTTTTGCATTTACGTTGTAGATTCCTATAGCGTTGGACATGTCAAAGGACAGCAATGGCAAGGACCGTGAGCTGAAAAAAAGAATTGAGACAGACAATTATATGTCGTGTGCTGTACGTGAATGCTATGCTTCATTTCGGAACGTCATTAAGTTTTTGGTTTGAGGCAATCGTGAGAAAGAGTAAGTTGGTTTACTTCATTCAGCTAATAGTTTCACTAGAGAAATTAATGTGATTCTTAAATCATATGGGTAGGATTTACAGCTGCATTTCTCGCGTGCAATTTTTTCCCTTAAGATTTGAACTCTGTTATTTTCTTCTTATTATTATTTCCATTTTAGGGTTATTGACTACATATTCTCCGAGGTCGATAAGCACGTAGATGCACGTAGGGTTATTGTCTATTTCTTCAGTTAGAGAATAAGCAGGAAGACAGGGATCAAGTTGTGATTCTTTTCCAGGACATGCTAGAGGTTGTGACAAGAGATATTATGATGGAGGATCATATATCCAGGTAAAATACCTCTCTCGCGACGGTCTCTTGAGAACTTTTGGTATGTGTCGGTTACGATATTACGATAACCACCTCCGCCCTCCTTCGGTTATCTTGACTTGGTAGATTCAATCTACGGTGGACCGGGCTATGAAGGGATGACACCGCTAGATCAACAGTATCAGCTATTTGCATCTGCAGGAGCAATTAAATTCCCAACTCCAGAGTCAGAAGCTTGGAAAGAAAAAGTTCGTAATGTTGCTTTAGATTGTTATGAAAAGTTATGATAGTTTGGAAAGAATAGTTCTTCAATTTGTTGCCAGCAGTAAATATGGTACCCTGTAAAGGTCGCTGTACTTGTGATGGTATCATTCGGGAGGCTGATAGCTTTCCTTTTCTATTAACACGCACCAACCTTCATATTTTTGTAATGCTATCTATAACCTTTTGGATTGATAGGCTACTTAGTTTAACAGAAGCTGCCAAGTGATGACCACGTGCCCGATTAACTGCCTAAAAACACCTTTCCATGTTGGAAACTGTTAGGACCTAACTTTGATCAATGTCTTAGTTAGTTGGTTTTGATAAAGGAATATATATATAGAACAGGGTTTATATCAAAAGAGGAAGACTGTCAGTCATGATCCTTTACTCTGACAGCTATGTTCATGACTTACCAAATCAAACTTCATTTTCATTCCTCAGTGTATCTGACAGCTATGAGTTTGATAGTTATGATTCTGTCATATACAATGATTACAATCAATCAAAAACATGAATTATATTCACTCTCTAAGTCATCAAGATCATCAAGTGCATCTCAGCCCTTATTAGAGATCTTCTCTGATAGCTAAGCCTTGCTATGATCTAACAGCTATGACTTCAGTCCTCAGACAGCCATCTCTTTGTCTCATACTCTGCTGCCACAATCTCAACCAAGATGGATCATGTATCTTCTCAGCTATCAAAGTGACCATTGAAGACCATTGAAGACCTTCTGGAAGCTCCCAGCTCATGCCAACTCATGAAGACCTGCAAGTGGACAAGTGGGGCAAAGACCAGTCAAAGACTCATTAATATAGCTGCAACTGTCATATTCCAACGGCTACATTGAAGGCTATAAATAGAGGAGCTCTCTCCTCTATTCATTCACCCCCTTGAAAAATACTCTTTTTCAATCCAAAAGCCTTTCCCTTACACCCACACACACCTCCTGTAATCCACACACACTCTCACCAATCCCTACCCTTCAAACCCTGTCTCAAACCAAAACCTTCACCCCAAACCTCTGCTTCAACAACAAACAACCCTAGTGTGTTAATTCACAAATCCCAAAATCCTAAGACTGTACTTTAGGTGTAGAATTAGTTTGTAATCACTCAAGACTGTATTTTGAGTGTATTAGTTGGTTTGTAAAATCTTGAGACTGTACTTCAAGTTGTAAAAACACTTAAGACTGTACTTTAAGTGTATCCCTAGTTGACTGTACTAATTAGGAAGAGGAAGTTCAAGGAACTTGCCTAAATCAATCATTTGTAATTTTTGTTGATTAAAGATTATAATAAAATTGATCTCACTTGTCAAGATTGAAAGTGAGGGTGGATGTAGGAGGAGTGAACTCTGAACCACTTTAAATTCTCTGTGTTATTACATTTTTGCAATCACATTCACACACTTGCATTATTCCTTTGTGTTCCTTGTCCTATCATTATTTCAAGCCTCTCTTATTCCGCTGCACAATTCAACTATCATCTGACAGCTAAGCCAAACCATAGCTGTCTGATCACACTACCAGAAACAGGTCATTTAGCGACGGAATTATCAGCGACGGACAGATTCCGTCGCTAAATAGCGGCGGAATATAGGCTTTAGCGTCGGAAAATTTTTGGCGTCAAATTTAGCGACGGAATTTAATTCCGCCGCTAAATTCCGCCGCTAAAACGAATATTCCTCGAATATTCGTTTATTTCCGCCGCTAATTTGGCGGTTGATTTACCGACGGAATATTCCGCCGCTAAATATTTATCAGCGACGGAATTATTCCGCCGGTGAAAATATATCATATTTTTATTTTTTTATTTATCAGCGTCGGAAATATTCCGACGGTGAAATTAAAATATTTTTATTTTTCTTTTTGAAATATTACAGACGGAATATTTCCGACGGTGAAATTAAATGTTTTTTTTTTATTAAACAGACGGAATATTTCCGCCGCTGATAATTTAATATTTTTTATTTATCAGCGACGGAAAATTCCGTTGCTGATAATAAAATGTAATTTTTGTTTATTTTTAGAACTAATTAACAAAATAACAAACTAAAAAACATTAAAATATCATAAATATTTTTGAAAAAATAAATAAATCATAAATATTTATTAATTTTAATTTTATAATGCCATTATTTTTATTTATATAAAATATGAAAGTTATTTTAAATTACTCTCAAAAAAATAAATATGAGTCAATAAATATTATTTTTGAAAAAATAAATAAATTATAAACCCTAAACCTAATACCCTATATACTATACACTATATATACCCTATACCCTATACCCTATACCCTATACCCTCTAACCTATACCCTATACCCCTATACCCTATATCCTATACCATATACCACTATGCCACATACCCTATACTATACCTATGCCACATACCACATGCCACATACCACTATGCCCCTATGCCACATACCCCATACCCCATGCCTATGCCCTATACCCTATGCCACATGCCACATGCCTATGCCACATGCCACATGCCACATGCCACATGCCTATGCCACATGCCCTATGCCACATGCCACATGCCCTATGCCACATGATACCTATGCCACATACCTATATCTATACCATATACCACATACCTATGCCACATACCCTATACCCTAAACCACATGCCTATACCACATGCCTATACCACATACACTATACCACTATACCACATACCACATACCACATACCTATCTATACCACATACACATACCCTATTCCCAAATTGGTAAATTGCATACAATTTTAAATTTTTTATCCAAAATAAAACAAAAACAAGATTAGTCCAAAACAAGGAACTAACCAACTATTAGACAACACTCTGGAGATTAATATTGTCTCATAAGTCATAACTAAGATATCCAGAAAACAAAGACCCACATCATTACTGCTGAGCACACTGTGCTCTCTGGCCCCCACCATCGTGCATGTCATCATCTACATCGTAAGCTTCAATGTTGACATCGTGAAGGGTTGTCTCCTCGCACTCATCATCAAGCTCCATATCTGTCATCTGTGATGAAGGCTTAGGAGGCAGCACACCCTCTAGGGCCTTGCATTGTTCGGAAGTCAAGGAATCTGGGAAGTCGAACCCAGATTCGGACCCAGACAGGAAGGGACTAGAATTGAAATGTGGAATTACCTGAAATTAAAGATGAAATAGCACCAGGGTAAGAGCGGCTCGATATTTGTTTTTTTCAAATTCAATTGCTGGAGAGAGAAAGAGAGAGAGAGAGAGAGGATGGGAGAGAGGGATTTAGAGGTGTCTGATTAATTTGGTTTGAAAGTTTGAATTGGATTATCTGCTTGTTGTTCGTTCGGAAATTTTGAAATTTTAAATGAGCGCCAACTTGGAATTTAGGTAAACGATATTTAGCTTTTTGTAGATCTGAAATTGAAAAGGAGAGATTTTGCATTTGACTCACTTGGAATTTAGGTAAACGATATTTAGCCCCTAACAAATATGTCATCACCCTTTCGCTTGAACTTTGGGTGCTCTTTCTGTTGTAGTACAAAGACTATGTCTCCAGTAAGAGTGTCAGGAGCTTCATCGGCTTCTCGTGTGGGAATGTAATTTTCTGTCCATTTTGCATACCCTTCTCCACAACCACTTCCAAGACCTTCTTCTCCTGTACAATGCAAGGCCCTAGAGGGTGTGCTGCCTCCTAAGCCTTCATCGCAGATGACAGATATGGAGCTTGATGATGAGTGCGAGGAGACAACCCTTCACGATGTCAACATTGAAGCTTACGATGTAGATGATGACATGCACGGTGGTGGGGGCCAGAGAGCACAGTGTGCTCAGCAGTAATGATGTGGGTCTTTGTTTTGGATATCTTAGTTATGACTTATGAGACAATATTAATCTCCAGTGTTGTCTAATAGTTGGTTAGTTCCTTGTTCTTGTTTTCTGGATATCTTAGTTATGACTTATGAGACAATAATCTCCAGAGTGTTGTCTAATAGTTGGTTAGTTCCTTGTTTTTGTTTTCTGGATATCTTAGTTATGACTTATGAGACAATAATCTCCAGTGTTGTCTAATAGTTGGTTAGTTCCTTGTTTTGTATAAACCCTAAACCACTAAACCTAAACCACAACCCCTAAACCACTAAAGCCCTAACCCCCAGGCCACAAGCCACTAACCCTAAACCCTAAACCTAACCCACAAGCCTAACTAAACCCCTAAACCACTAAGCCACACAACCCCTAAACCACTAAACCTAAACCACAAACCTAAACCACTAACCACTAAACCCTAAACCACTAAACCACTAACCCCTAAGGTATAGGGTATAGGGTATAGGGTATAGGGTATAGGGGTATAGGGTATAGGGTATAGGGTATAGGGTATAGGGTATAGGGTATAGGGTATAGGGTATAGGGCATAGGGTATAGGGCATAGGGTATAGGGCATAGGGCATAGGGCATAGGGCATAGGGTATAGGGCATAGGGCATAGGGCATAGGGTATAGGGCATAGGGTATAGGGCATAGGGTATAGGGTATAGGGTATAGGGCATAGGGTATAGGGTATAGGGTATAGGGTATAGGGGTATAGGGTATAGGGTATAGGGTATAGGGTATATGGTATAGGATATAGGGTATAGGGGTATAGGGTATAGGGTATAGGTTATAGGGTATAGGGTATAGGGTATAGGGTATAGGGTATAGGGTATAGGGTATAGGGTATAGGGTATAGTGTATAGGGTATAGGGTATAGTATATAGGGTATTAGGGTATAGGGTATAGGGTATAGGGTATTGTGATTGGCGGGATGCTGTGCGAGGTGTTAAGAAGCACCCCATATTTGACCTCGTCGATGTAAAGGACTCGTCCAGACATAATGGCGACGACGTCTTCATCTTAGCATCTCAAGCACAACAGGTATACATGACTCCCTACCCTCGTCCGCGACCCGACGGATTGTGGGCTGTTTGGATGACCAAGGCTAGGAGCATGATTGACAACCTACCCTCGTCGACAACTACAGAGTCGTCATTAGAAACACCCTATCAAGAGGATGAAATGCCAGTGCCACCTAACGTTTCATCAGCTAATCATCCATTAGATGATGTCACTCATATTCCTCAAAATGTTGATGAACAGGAGGATATCTTACCGGTGAATTTGCCAACTCCCCGCCTCGTTCGGGTCATCTCGTGCACATTGATATTGATGAATCGGAGGAAGAGGAAGAGGAAGAGGAAGAGGAAGAGGAAGAGGAAGAGGAACTAGAGTTTGATTCATCGAGTCCGAAGACGAAGATGAAGAACTCGAGTTTTGTAGTAATTCGAGTCCGGTGATGATGATGGGGACGAAGATTAATAATAGTTTAAAGTTTAAAATTGTATTGTGAATGCTTTAGATTATTAGAACTTTAAAGTTTTATATGTATTGTGAATGCTTTAGATTATTAGAACTTTAAAGTTTCATATGTATTGTGAATACTTTAGATTATTTTTAATATCCGTCGTTTTATATATATTGTGAATGCTTTAGATTATTAGAACTTTAAAGTTTTATATGTATTGTGAATGCTTTATATTATTAATAGTTTAAAGTTTTATATGTATTGTGAATGCTTTAGATTATTAGAACTTTAAAGTTTTAGATGTATTGTGAATATATTGTTTCCTATTGTTAAAGTTGTATATTTTAATATTTTCTTGTGTCTGAGATATGAGTTCTAGTAGAAAGGGCAAGGGTAAGAGGACCAAGCCCATTTACACTTTGATTCTTGGGGCGCAACCGTCCCGATCCGGTAGCGATGATGTTGACCCCTCACACGGTAGTACTAGCTCCACCTCTGGGGCCGGTACTCGGACTACGTCGATTACGAGGAGGATATATGTCGAGGATCTCATCACTTTATGACCGGTAAGTAACTCTTCATTAATTTGATATAAGTTGGTTCCTTTTTGCTTTATATATAATTCATTATTTAAGTTAAAATGTTATTGTATAAATATACTTGGCGAGGTTTGTAGGTGGATACCCCACCCCGGGGACTAAGATCGGGCAATGCGGCGGTCTCGAAAAATGACCGAGTTTTGGCCCAAGCTGGAAAAAATTGCCACGAGGCGAAGGACGATGCGTGGGATGAGTTTAAGGTAATGTGTTGATGGTTTTTATTTAAAACTTAAATGTTAGTTTGTTATTAAAATGTTATAATTAATAATGATTATACTCTTTTAGTTTTGTAATGTTATCATTATATGTTGTAGGCTAAATATTATTGGGCGCCGAGAGATCGGCGAGGCGACGGCTAGATATGTTTTCGATCGGCGAGGCTCACAAGCTATTTACGGATTTTATTTGTAACATATTTATCTATCCTTAATTAGTTTAATTAACAATGATTATACTCTTTTAATTTTATAATGTCATCATTATATGTTTACGAGATATTCATATTTTTTATAGGTACCACGAAGAAAAATTATTATACTACTCGGCTCGCGGCGGGAGAACAGCCCTTGTGTCCTACTTTTATGACCGATGAGGTGTTTGGTCAATTTTGCGAATATTGGGGGTCGCCTGCGGCGAAGGCTATATCCGAACGAGGCCAAGGCCAATAGAGCGAGGCTCCTCGGGGTCGGCGGCGTTGCATACGGGGACGCTCACGATCGCCGAGCATCACGACCGCATGGTATGTATGTTAATTTAAATGTAGTAGTGTATGGATGCTTTTAAATAGGTTTATGTACGTATGTTAGGCGGGAGCCAATGTTGATGTGATGAAATCCATAGTTTTAGTGTAAATGTAGTGTATGCATGCTTTTAAATCGGTTTAAATGTTGCATTTATATATACAATTTCAAAGTAATAATCTCGCTTATTTTATTTATAGGAAAGGGAGTATGGTCCGAATATCACTTTTGTGGATGTTTACGCTAGCACCCATATTCGGAATTCTACGGCGCCCGATCAACCTCACGCAATGGGTTGACGATCGATGCACTCTTGCCTTTGTAAGTAAACTACCATTAAATGACTTGATTTTGAATATGTAAATTTATTTATGTACCTTACATTGTGTATATGATTATAATTGTTTGTTTTATTTTTCAGGTGCATATCAAGCCGCCGTTGTTCCCGAAGGAACGCCTCCCGCGAGCCCGTGCCCTTCGTGCACGATGTTTGGCGGAGGTCACCTCTCGGGGACATCCAAGGAGAGGAGCCCGAGTGTTAGGGATGGGGGATTACGGGCGGCAATGCCCGTCGGCGTCGGCCGGCCGTCGGCGAAATGTAGCCCGGCCACGTTTCATGATCCGAGGGTCGACACTCTGGAGGCTGCGTTGGAGGAGGAGAAACGCGAGCGGGCAAAGCTTGCGGATGCTTTGGCGGTTCGGACGCAGATGCGGGAGGAGAACGATCGACGTCATGCGAGATTCGTAGACGGCATGCAGAGACTCAAAGACAATTGGCGCTGTTGATGGCTCATCTCGGCCAGGACTCCCAGGGTAATTTCCCGCCTCCCCCAGGTTGATTGCGGACATTTTTAGACATTTTTGTATTAATTTATACTTGTTTGTAAACATTTGAGACATTTGGTATCCGCGGGAGCCCCTCCCCGCCTCTCCCCCGCTCCACCCCTCTCCCCCTCTCCCCCTCCCCCTCCCCCTCTCCCCCTCCCCCTCCCCCTCTCCCCTCCCTCCCGAATTGGTACGGTGGTATTTAGTTTTTATTTGAGTACGCGATATTTGAATTTTAGTTTTTATAGTTTTAGTTTTATAAATTGAAATGTTATATCGGGTACAAAAAATTTTGGTTTATTGATATTTTAAATTATTTTTTTAAATTTATTTCGAGAATCGGCGACGGAAATTTCCGTATTTGAAATTAATGATGAAATAAAAATTAATTAAATAAATTAATTTAAGCGACGGAATTTCCGCCGCTATAATCATTTAATTTTAATTTAATTTTTAATTTGGCGAGAAATTTCCGTCATTTGTAATAAAATTTAAATTAAAATTAAATAATTTCAGCGACGGTAATTTCCGCCGCTGAAATAATTTAATTTTAATTTAAATTTTATTAAAGCGACGGAAATTTCCGCCGCTGAAATTAATTTAATTAAATTAATTTTTATTACAGCGACGGAAATTTCCGCCGCTGAAATGAAAATTTAATTAAATTAAATTAATATAGCAGCGGAATTTTCCGTCGCTGAAACCATTAATTCACCGGCGGAATTAATTTCCGTCGGTAAAAGAAAAAAATAGCGGCGGAAATTGACCCGTCGGAGCACTGCGACGAGCTGGTAGCGGCGGACCACCGACGGAATTTTTCCGTCGGTGATTTATTTTAGCGACGGAAATATAATTTTAGCGGCGGAAATTTCCGTCGCTAAATGACCTTTTTCTGGTAGTGTCATCTGCATATCAAAAAAGGGCCTTTCAATTGGTATCAGAGCTTGTCTTCACATTCAAAAGTCTAACAACTTGTGAAGGATCCTCTTCAAACCCACCATGCCTCAACCAAGGAGAAATAATGAGAAAGACATCCCACACATTGATGACTGTGGATCTTTTGAGATCTATGCTTCAAAAATAAAAACATACCTTGATGCAAACAGTATATGGAATTGGTATGTTCTAGAGAATGAAGTATCCTACCCAACTCAAATGCATGCGATGGAGGACCTAGTAAGATCAAATCCCCGAAACATGGTGCAGTGAAAAGCAATTGATAAGTGCAAACTTGAAAGTCAAGAACATTCTTCAAAAGAGTGTAAATGACTTACTTGCACAAGAAATTGCTAAGGAACCAAATGCCAGAACAGCATGGGCTCTTATTCAAACTAAGTTCACTAAACACTCCAGTGTTAGGACACGAAACTTGTATAACTTGCTTAGGCAATTAGACAACTTCAAATTCTACCCTGGAGAAAAGGTGAGTGCTGCTCAGCCAAGGTTTGAGAACCTTGTTAGATCAATTGCTGACCATGGAAAAACTTTTGAACAACAAGATCTCTGCCTCAAGATATACTCAAATCTTCCTCAAGAATATGAAAAGGTAGCATTACCTATTAGAGAAGGATCTGAATGGAGCACCATGACCGGTTGAACCGATTACTTTGGAAAGCTTGAAGCTTATGAATTGGAAGGTATGATAAAGATGCAACCAGTCCCTTCCATTTCACAAACCTTAGCTTTAACTGCTCAAGAAACTATCCACAAGCCAATCACTCACCAAGACATTGAGACCATTGTCAACAATGCCCTTCAAAAGATAAACATTAGCTCCAAACCTGTCAGCAAACAGATCTCCCAAGAAGACATTCCAAGTCTCATTTCCATGGCTGTCAGAAATGCCATGAAATTTCAAAAGAAATCTTTTGACAAAAAATACAATCCCTCCACATCTAATGCTCAACAAGACAGCTACAAGAAGACAATTGATTGCTTCAATTGTGGAAAGCAAGGACATTACTCATCTGATTGTCCTGAACCAAGGAAACCAAGGGACAATCAGACAGCTAAGAAGATGACCTACTCAAAAGAGATCATTCACAGTTCTAAATGCAACTGCTTCAATTGCTCCAAAAATAAACATGACAAAAACAAAGAGCAAGTCATGATAGCTGACTCATCAAAATTCAGTGATGAAGAGTATGTGTCAAGTGATGATTCTGAAAATGAAGGAGAAGAAGCCATGATATGCCTTATAGCTGAAGATGAGGAAGAATCAGACAATGAGGAAGAGATGGAAGCACTTGCTGCTGCTGATGAACTAAAAGAGGTACATGATTTTAACTCTTTAAATATTGATGGTTTTAAACAATTAGTTTGCACTCTTTTAATTCAAACCAAAAAACAAAAAACTAGCTTTGCTTCACTGGTCAATGAGAATCTTTCCCAATCCTCAACCATTGACACCCTCACAAAAACCATTTCTAAGCTTGAAAAAGCATGTCAAGGGCTAAGAGATCAAAGCTTCATGCTTGAAAAACAAAACATGGATATGACAGCTGAGGCTTCAAGGAATCTTGAAAACTGTCAAAAAATCATAAATCTTGAAAAAGAAAATGATGCTCTTAAAAAGAGAATAGATTCATGGAACATGTCAAGCAAAGCATTATCCCTATTCACCTACACTCAAAGGCGTCCTAGTGATAAAACAGGGATTGGTGCTGATAATCCATCAGCAAAAGTGTACACTCCTCCCACTGGTGAAAGGGCCATTGAAAAAATGGTGCTAGAAAATCTAAGCTCTGGCAGCTATCAAGCTCAAACCTATCCTGTTCAAACCAAAGGAAAATCAAAAGAAATCTTGGGTGGTCCTAGTCAGTCGAAGGAAGGATCAAGTAAAACTCAGGGAAGCAAGTATATTTGGGTTCAAAAAGGAGCCAATATACAGGAAGAAGTCAAGCTGCAAGATTGTGCTAGTCAGTCAAGTCCTGTCAGACAGCCAAGGCATGACAGACAGCCAAGGCCTGACAGACAACCAAAATCTTCCAAACAACAAAGAACCCCAAGGCAACAAAGATTCTATAATAAACATAGATACACCAAACAAAAAAACCTCAATGGCAATACTCAAATGGTAGAAGCCATGCAAGTCAAAATGACTCTCCCAGATCATCCTCTTTAAATGGCTTTCAGTTTCAACCCCAATACAACAATCCAAACCACTTCTTCAATCCATCCCAATCCACTGTCCTTACACCTTACATGATGCAAATCATGTCATATTATCATACCCTAAACCAGTTCTTCAACAAGGGACCAATGAACAAAGCTAGGGTTCCAAAGAAAAACTAATCCTTTGGACCCAAAAGAATAAAAAGGGGTACCATAAAATTTTCTTTCTGTTTTGCAGGTACCTAGGAAAGGGCTTTGGTATTTAGATAGTGGTTGTAGTAGACATATGACCTTCAATAAAGACTGGCTGCAACAATATTCCCCTAAAAATGGTCCAAATGTAACCTTTTGTGACAATTCCCAAGCTAAGGTCAAAGGATCAGGAAATCTTATTACAAAAGATATCATTTTTATAAATGTGTCTTATGTAGAGGGTCTCAAACACAATTTGATCAGCATAAGTCAAATCTGTGATAAGGGATATCATGTTGTTTGCACTAAGGATAAATGCACTGTTAAGGATAAAAACAATAAAGTCATTCTAACTGGATCAAGAAAAGGAAATCTCTACTGCTTAAACTTAGAGATTGTGGGAACTTACCTGGTGCACGATTATGACTATCTTTGCTGATATGCTTATAATCTACTTTAAAGAACCTTCATTTAACTTTTAAGTTCTTTATGCCAATTCATGATTAAAACACTTGAGACCATTCGGATAGTTTTGGGTGGGCTTGCCATAGCAAGGTACTTTGATTCTATTCGTATGCGAGCAAGATGAGGAAATGGTGGTTCCTATACGTTTAAAGTGAACGAAATTAATTGGGTTATAAAAATGGTTTTGGACCCACGACATAAGATGAGATTAAAATATGCCTAGACATATGATGTCTTTAACAAATCTCATAAAAGATCTAAGAGTCATATATGTGATATGATTGATGTTTCTACCTAATTAATTTAGTTTTGAAGCGGTGCCATAGCAAGCTTGAAATTAAATTAAAGTTGGATCTTAGCCCATTAAATGTATATTATGCTTATTTGTATTGGAAGGTGTATAATTTAGTGGGAGCATTTTATGTAAATGCATTATACTTCTCATATGATATGTTTACTTATATGTGTTCATATTTTATGTATATCTTTTTGTAGAATAAATGACATCAAACAATAATCATTTGTCACTGCGATCTCTCCTTGAGAAGGAGAAGTTGGAAGAGAATGGTACAAACTATATAGATTGGATCTGTAGCGTGAGAATTGTTCTCAGGCAAGAAGAAAAAGCATGCGTTCTCGAGAAACCTATTCCACCTGAACCTGCTGCCAATGCTACTAGGGCATTGAAGGATCAATATCTAAAGCACAAGCGTGATTCTACAGATGTTGGATGCCTCATGCTCTCCGCCATGTGCAAAAACCTTCAGAAGGATCTTGAGCACTTGGGGATAGATGATCTAAACAATCGACTGATGGAAATGTTCCAAGTTCAAGCTAGGCAAGAAAGGTATAACACAGTTAAGGTCTTGACCTCATGCAAGATGAGTGAAGGACAAGCTGTTGGTCCCCATGCTCTTAAGTTGAAGAGCCACATTTAGCATCTTGAAAGGCTCGGCTTTCCAATTAGCCAAGAGTTGGCTACCGACATAATATTGAATTCATTGCCCAAAAGTTTTAGTAATTTCATAATGCACTATAACATGGGTGGAATGAATAAAAACCTTTACGAGTTAGTTCAAATGTTGAACACGCGGAAACCAATATTGTCGAAAAGAAAACCGATCAAGTGCTAATGGTTAATAAGGGGAAGGGTTTCAAGGGTAAGGGAAAGACAAAGATTGCTAATCCTAAGGCAAATGTTACCAAACCCAAAGAGGCTGCCAAGCCTAAAGAGGCTAAGCCCAAGTCCCAAGAGGACGCGATGCAGCTTCCATTGCAATGAGATTGGACATTGAAGGAGAAAGCGCACAAAATACAAGGAAGCACGCGAAGAAGAGCAAAGGAGTTGCTCCGACTTGAGTATCTTTGTTATAGATATATTCCTATCTACTTCTAGTTCTTGGGTATTGGATACCATATGTGAAACTCACATTTGTTTAAATGTGCAGGGTCTAAAGAACAGAAGGATGCTTGAAGAAGGTGAAGTGGACCTACGTGTGGGGAATGGAGCAAGAGTTGTTGCATTAGCCGTAAGAACTTATGAAGTTACTTTACCTAATGGACTAATACTTGTTTTGAACAATTGTTATTACGTTCCAGCTTTAAGTAGGAATATTATTTCGATTTCATGTTTGGATAATGAAGGTTTTAATTTTCTTATTTGTGATAAGAAGTTTTCCATTTACAAGAGTGATATGTATTATTGTACTGTTGTTTCATTCAATGGTCTTTATATCCTTAATGTTGAAAATCGTGATAATGATGTCTATAACATTAACAAGAGAACTAAACCCAATGATGTAAACCACACTTACTTATGGCATTGTCGTCTTGGCCATATAAATGAGAAACGCATTTCTAAACTCCACAAAGATGGATTTTTAGACTCACATGATTACGAATCATATGAGACTTGCGAATCTTGTTTACTTGGCAAGATGACCAAGGACCCATTTACCAAAACTGGTGAAAGGGCGGGCGACTTATTAGGCCTCATACATACCGATGTGTGTGGACGTATGAGTAGCGATGCTAGGGGAGGATTTCGGTACTTCATAACATTGTGATGATGTCGCCAAAAATTTCGCGGAAAATTCGATTTTTCGTTTCTTTGAAAACCAAATAAAATCGGAAAACGGAGTCGCCACGCCATTTTTATTTTAAGGCCAAAACTTTGAAAAAAGCCTAAGATGAGAGATTTTAGGTTCGGAGGTCACGTTACGCTCCGGGAAGAACGTTAGTGTTCACCCTGGTGCCTCGTAAAACGAGTCTTCCAAGCATTAAAACCATTTGTTGTGTGTGTGTGTGTGTGTGTTACTTTGACCAAAATAAATTAAAACTGAGAAAACCAAAAATAGGGAACTCTTTATAAGACTTTGAACAAATCCCATGATTTTTGGTGTAATTTTAGGGTTGAGTTTTGGTACTCAAAAGACCTTTTGAAGTTGAAAACCAATTCTGCCAGAATGAAAGAGGCAGTGGACACCTGATTTTAAAATGGACTTAAATGCTTCAAAATCTCAGCATCTGGGGAAAGTCCGAGAATTAAAGCTGTTCAAAACATCTTAAATAAGGTTTCTGAAAAAGGATTTTTATTTTGGAGATGATTTGAGGGACCAAAATCTTCTGGAAATCTTAGATATGAAATCTGGATTTCCAGAGACTGATGAACTGACCTTTAAAAGATAATTTGAAAAAAGGAGTTTTATTCACGCAGAAAATAAAGTAAAAATATGTATGGAAAGATTTGGATGTTGGCTACAAAAATTATTTTGTAGTCAACACCAAATTCCAAGTTCTTCTGTGTCCAAAAAATTAGACCATGGACAGAGGTCTTAGAGAAAGGCTACTGGACAACAACTTTCTCTTGAAGGAAAACATGATTTTAAAGGGGGTTTTGCATCCATGTTCACCCCATTTTCATCCCTAGACTTGATTACACTACTTTGTGTCAAGTGGTTATCATATCAAGTCATCCTTGGGGAATTTTATGGGATTTAAGACATGTCCTTTGCAAAGGGAAAGGGGATATTTTGTAGAGATGAAATTAAAGAGAAAAATCAACTAGAGATTTAAAATGTGGACCATTTGAGATGGTCATTCATGAAGATGAACTTCAAGATGACCATCTTAGGTCAAGACTCAAGTTAAACTAGACATAAAGTAAATCAAAGTAAGAAGAACAAGATGAACAAGAAATCAAAAGAGAATTTTAGGGTTTAGAGAAGGAGGGCTTTACCAATGGTGACACCGTATCTTCCTAGGCTTGGAATTTGACTTGAGGAGTATCAAGATTTGATGTTTGAACTTGTGCTTGAATGGATTCAAGACTTGGATGTGTTTAGTATTTGATGATAGAGTTGGTCAAAGAGAAAACAAGTAGATAACACTTAAGTCCTCTATGTTTTCTCTCTAATCCTCCTCCTTGGTGTTGATTTAAGCTTGAGTTTGTGTATGTGTAAAAGTGATTTGAGAGTGATTTGAGAGTGTTTGGAGTGAGATTGGGAAAGATTCAAGAGAAAATGGTGGCAATCTAGGGATTCCCACTGTTTTCTCTCTATTTTTCGCCAGAGTGCAGCTTCTGTGAGCAAATTGTGTTGTTTAAACTGAGAGAGGAGGGTTCAATTTATAGACCACTGTGGGAATCATTTTTATCCGCGCGGACTGGTTTGACGCGTGCCCTGTTCATCTGCTACAGTGCAGGCTTTTGACAGGAGGAATATTTTTGTCAACACTCAACCTCCTGCTGCTTGCAGATTACTGTTTCGGGTTTTATTCTTTTTTGAGATTCTTTTCTTTGTTTAATTACAAATATCAATCCCCATTTTACCCTTGCTTTGTTAGGAATGTTAGGGATGTTAGGAATTGTTAGGACTTGTTAGAGATGTTAGGACTTTCGTTAAATTTCTAACGAAAATGCTACCGATTCAAATTGGAGTACTTACAAACATTCACTGATGATTATAGTAGATTTGGATATGTTTATCTAATGAAACATAAAAGTGAATCGTTTGAGATATTTCGAATATTTCAAAATGAGGTGCAAAACCAACTTGGCAAAACTATTAAAGTACTTCGATCCGATCAAGGTGGCGAATATTTGAGCCAAGAATTTGACAGTCATCTTAAGAGTTGTGGAATCGTTTCAGAACTCTCTCCACCCGGAACACCACAATGGAATGGTGTGTCTGAGAGGAGGAATAGAACTTTGTTGGACATGGTTCGTTCTATGATGAGTCAAGTTGAGCTTCCTTTATCCTTTTGGGGACATGCACTAGAAACTGCTGCTTTTACCATAAACAAAGTTCCTACGAAATCGGTTCAAAAGACCCCATATGAGACGTGGCATGGAAGAAAACCTAGTTTTTCTTTCATGTAGATTTGGGGTTGCGATGCATATGTCAAGAAGTTAACTTCTGACAAGCTAGCACCTAAGTCTGATAAATGTGTTTTCGTGGGTTATCCTAAGGAAATCAAAGGATACTATTTCTACAACCGAAACGAGAACAAAGTGTTTGTTGCTCGAAATGTTATTTTCTTAGAAAAGGAGTTTCTTCGCAAAGGAACCAGTGGGAGTAAAATAGACCTCGAAGAAATTCGAGAACCCGAAAAAAACATTAAACTATTGGTAGAGACTGAACCAAGTTCACAAGTAGTTGTGGAACCGGTTCAAGATGCACAAGTTCTTCGCCGAAGTGGTAGGTCACGATCCGAACCCGAGAGATATGGATTTCTCGTTACGGAAAGTGACGAAGTGGATTTAATCGAAAATGATGGACCTACTTGCTATCAAGAGGCGATGTCCGCTCCTGATTCGGAAAAATGGCAAGAAGCCATGAAGTCCGAATTACAATTCATGGCTGATAATCAAGTTTGGAGCTTGATTGATCCACCCGAAGGTGTAAAAACCATAGGGTGCAAATGGATCTTCAAGAAGAAGACCGACATGGATGGGAAGGTGCACACCTATAAGGCTAGGCTTGTAGCTAAGGGATATAGGCAGATTCATGGCATCAACTATGATGAAACCTTTTCGCTTGTAGTTATGCTTAAGTCTATTAGAATTTTAATTGACATAGCCGCATATTATGACTATGAGATATGGCAAATGGATGCCAAAACAACTTTCCTTAATGGGAAGTTACTTGAGGATGTATACATGATACAACCTGAAGGTTTTGTCAGTCCAGAAAATTCTAACAAGGTGTGTAAGTTGCAGAAATCCATTTATGGATTGAAGCAACCTTCTAGGAGTTGGAATCTACGTTTTGATGAAGCAATCAAGGAGTTTGGCTTTATCAAAAATGAAGATGAACCTTGTGTATACAAGAAAATTAGTGGGAGTGTAGCACTATTTTTAGTGTTGTATGTCGACGATATCTTACTCATTGGAAATGACATTCCTGCACTACAGACTGTCAAGTCTTGGTTGGGAAAGTGCTTTTCAATGAAAGATATGGGCGAAGCTGCATATATCCTTGGTATCAAGATCTATAGAGATAGATCCAAGAGGATGATTGGTTTAAGTCAAAGTACTTACATTGACAAGGTTCTTAGAAGATTCCAAATGAAAAATTCTAAAAGGGGAAACCTGCTAATGTTGCATGGTGTATCTCTTAGCAAGACTCAAAGTCCTAAGACTAATGATGAGCGAAAGAGAATGAATGGTATTCCATATGCTTCGGCAATTGGGTCTATCATGTATGCTTTAATGTTATGTACTAGACCCGATGTCTCGTGTGCTCTAAGCATGACGAGTAGGTACCAATCAGATCCCGGTGAACCACATTGGATAGCAGTCAAGAATATCCTTAAGTACATACGAAGAACTAAGGATGTATTCTTGGTTTTTGGACGAATGGAAGAAGATCTTGTAGTGAAAGGCTACACATATGCTAGCTTCCAAACCGACAAGGATGATTTCAGATCGCGATGCGGATTTTTGTTTACGCCGATGGAGGCACCGCTGAGTTGGAAAAGTTCCAAGCAAAGTACCGTCGCTGATTCTACAACCGAAGCTGAGTACATAGCGGCATCTGATGCAGCAAAGGAAGTCGTTTGGATCAAAAAGTTCATTAGTGATTTGGAAGTCGTTCCAAGCATCAAAGATCCTATTGAACTTTACTGTGACAACAACGGTGCCATTGCACAAGCAAAGGAACCAAGGTCACACCGAGAGATCCAAACACATACTTCAACGTTTCCACATTATCAGAGATATGTGAAAGGGAAGACGTAAAGATATGCGAGTAGACACCGATGACAACGTGGCGGACCCATTAACTAAGGCTCTCCCGTAAGCTAAGCATGATGGTCATGTTAGGTCCATGGGTATTCGATACATGGGAGATTGGGCCTAGTGCAAGTGGGAAATTTGTTAGTCTTATGCCCTAGGCCTATAGTTGATAGACTTATGTGTTGACATTATTTATTATTATATGAGATGTTTATCATTTGATTATTATATATTTTGTATATTTGTTTATAATAATCTCCGTCCCTAATTATTAAGAGAATAATTAGTATAAATGTTAATGGATAATCATATGATGATTATATGCATAGAGATGCACATTAAATTTATGGGTACTTGTTAGAGAACAAGTGACTGGACTTGACCCGCATGAGATTTATGTCATGGTCAAATGTCATAATTAAATCTCATAAGGTTACTTCATTTAGTCCCTAGACCTGAGATTATCATGACCTTACATATGATGAAAGTCATGTTTGATTTTAGCCAAACGATATCTTAACACGATATTTATAAAGGCTAATTTTGGCATGATCGGATTCATGATGGGAAGGATGATAATTCAAGATGGAATTTGTCCCTCGATGAGTGATGATGATTAAAGTGTATGGCCATACCCCAATGCGATTGGATTATCATTATACTCGGAATCGAGAAAGCATTGAACAAAGACAAGTTGACGAGGACCATGACTTGTGTTCAATATAACATCGTGAGACAAAGGAGAAATGGAAGTGTACCATTGGAAACGTGAACTCTTACGTTACATTATTTGGGTGGACATAATGGCTTGCTAGAGTCCGCTTATGTCTTATGAGAGTCGATATGATCGAGCTCATTGCCAACATAATGTAATCCTATTGGGTCACACACAACTAGAATGAATTGAATAAACCAGAGGAAGAATGATTGAGAGAAACCTGATGTGACTTAGTATATCCTTGCAGCTGAGAACTAGTCCATGGAACTCGTCTGGTCGTGCGACACTCTAAGACCATAGAGGTATTTTTGGACTGATTTCCTAATTTGATTAGGAAACAAATATTGATGCTAAAGTAGTATAAATATAACAGTCTGTCAGCCCTAAAAAGCTAGCCGAAATTCTGAAAAGAAATTCACAACAATATTCTCAATATTATTCCAAGGTTTAAGAGATCTAGCAATCTTCAAGAAGCTTTTCTTGGTTCATTCAAAGGTGTGGATACCGAAAGAGGGTCTTCGCTCATTCAACGATCAAGGCCTAGAGTTCAAGCAATCTGAAGAACGAAGTTTGTGATTCGAAATCACATTATTAAATCGTTCGATAGCTCAAGAACGGAAAGCATTTAAGGTTGGTTATATCTATTTCATAGGTTTCAAGTTAATTGTATAGAACGGATCCTAGGCTCTTGGGTTTTGTGTTATTTTAGATGCTTAATTCCGCTGCGCATGGACCCATAAAACCCAACAGTTTGCTTAATACGCCCCCGCAAGATGGACGATCCGTGGAGAAGACCAATCTTGGAAATAAGTTGTTGGAAGCGTATACGGGGAAGCGATTTTGTCAGAACATCGACGAGCTGATCATTGCCAGAAATGTGTTGCACACGGAGAGCCTGAACTTGTTCACAAACAAAATGAAAAGAAAGAGCCACATGTTTCATCCGAGAGTGGAAGACTGGGTTTGCAGAGTAGGTTGTGGCGCCAAGGTTGTCATAGTAGACCACTGGTGTAGAGGGCAAAGGAAATCCGAGCTCAGTAAGTAAGTTTCGAACTCAAGTAAGCTCAGCAGTGGTGTCAGCAATCGCCTGAAATTCAGCCTCAATAGTAGACCGAGCAAGGGCACGTTGTTTGCGGGAGGACCAAGCAACCGGGTTGTGTCCGAGGTAAACAAGAAATCCAGAGGTGGACACAAAATCATCTTTGTCACTAGCCCAATCCGCATCGTAGAAGGCATGGAGAGAAGGAGGTGATTTGGAGAAAATGCGAAGACCCAAGTGCATAGTGCCATGAAGGTAGCGGAGGAGACGGCTTGAGTGCAACCCGGTGAGTAGTTTGGGGTTTTGCATGAACCGAGCAAGCTTGTTTACAGTAAAATGCAATGTTAGGGCGAGTGAAGGACAAATATTGAAGGCCACCGACAATAGCACGAAATGATGTAGGGTCAATAGCGAAGTGGTGGTGGACCAGAGTGAGAGAGGCCGAAAGTTGACCATAGGGGTTGGAAGTGGTTTACATTCAATCATGTTATGACGGTGAGAAGATCGTGAATGTACTATGTTTGGGAGAGAATGAGTCCATTTTGGTTCGGGACGACCTCGACACCCAAGAAGTAAGATAAAGGACCGAGATCTTTGAGAGAAAACCGATTAGACAAGTTGGTGATAAAAGGCGAATGAGGAGATGGCGACGGTCCAGTAACAATGATGTCGTCAACATAGACTAAAAAGGTAAATAGGGGATGGAGTTTTTATTGAGTATGAAGAGAGAGAGAGAGGGATCGGCTAAAGAGGGGTGAAAGCCATATGTGGTGAGGACATACGATTGGGTCTCAACCGGGCTGGCCTTCTGTTATCATGCCATGGATGAGGCGTGTAGGCATACCAAGGATACTGCATGCAGGTATTCTTATGCACAGGAGATATGCTTTTGATTCTGTCTTTGTCCTTTATCTGTACCTTTTGCCTGCGTTTTATGCGAATACATTACGCTTTCTTGTACGAGATATGGGGATATGTCGTCGTTGGATTGTACAAGTTTGAAATTTGGATATCCGAAACCCTCTGTTTCCAGATATCGGGAAGTGGAATCATCCCAACCGGACCGTCGATGAGGAGGAGGGGGATCGGGGCCGGACCCGAGCGATTACGGAGGCACGGGCCATCTTTGGATACCTTTGAATTTGAGCGGCTTGGCCTGTATCCGTGGACCTTGGTGGAACGAGAGGTTCACCGGGCCTGGGATGCCACTGAGATGCAGAGGATTTTAGTATCGCTGGAGGGGGATACCATGTATCTAGGCGAGCGAGTCTTCCCTCAGTATGGCCGGGGTTTACTGCCCTACAGGGTGCCAGAGGATTCGCCTAGGGCGATGTACCCCACCCACTTCATTCCTGACAGAGATTATGCCGATCTTGTGAATGGTTGTGCGGCGGTGGATTGCATTGTCCGAGGGGCTTCATATGAGGAGTTCTTGCCTCGCCTGATGGTCCCCTTGTGGTAGGTGATAGGCGGTCACGTGCCCGAGCTTCTACCTTTGCTTCAGCCTCAGGTTCGTCAGCCCCAAACTCTTCTTCACAGTATGCAGGTCCTATGCCTTTTGCGCCGGATTATGGTCCTCTAAGCTATACATACATGATGGGGAGCTTGCCGATGGTGGGCCATATCGCGGTCCCGGATCAGATTCCCGAGGGTTATCGCCACCCTTTTCCTGTTTGACAGTTCATCATTATAACATATTTTGTGGGCCCAAATTCAACATCCTTGGCTGCTTCTGAAATACAGTTGTTGATCCAAATGTCGCATATAGGCGACAACCTTGATAAGGTGGCGACCTTTGTTATTGACGCTGACATGAACATCCTTATGCGAGATTCTAGCCTTGGGATTATTTCATTTTCATTAAGTGATGGACACAAATGGGCTTCCCGCTAGTCCTAGTTTCTCGCCAATACACTTAGCGAACTCGCCCGGTTCTCTTTATTATATCTTGGGCCCATTTTCTTGACCCTTATTTCATATTTATCGTATTGGACCTCATATATTCGTACGGGCCCAAATATCTTTTTTCATGATCATATCAATTTAGTATTTCCTCTGTTTGGGTTTAATGTTCTTATCTTGATTTGGCATGTGAAATAAGAAAATGTAAATATTGTGAGTATGAATAGTAAAACATGAGAGAGAAAGTGGGTAGGAATTTTTTGTTGTGAGAATGACAAGTGGATCCTATTGCCATTTTAAGTAATAAAGCAACTAAAACCTTTAAACGAAGATAGACTAAAAAGGAAAGTAAGAACCTTAAATCGGGACGGAAGGAGTAATATATTTTAAATAATTTTCTATTTTAAAATAATTCATCTTTAAATACTATCTTACTTATTTTTTCACATTTTAATATGTACTTCCAAGCTACAAATTAGAAAATTGATATCACTAATTTTATTACATCTTTTGCCATTGAATGTTAGGAGAAACAAATATTTATTCATTCGAAATGGATGGAGTATTAATTTTCATAATCCATTAGACGACACTTGCAAGAAATAGTCCTATTTTACTTTCTTTTTTTTTATCAACTTAATTCAATTAGCCAAAAACTTATAAAAAACGCGTTTTTTGTTAACTTAACAAAAAACGTGTTTTAAATAAGGGTTCTCTCACGAAAACACTACGCACAACCACTCTCTCTCTAACCTCTCTCTCTAGACGCAATTCCATTCGTCTTCTCCAGTCGTCTTCTTCTTCTCCGATCTCTACCCACCTTCTTCTCCGACCAAGCCCAACCACCATTGCCGGCCCCAATCTCCTCCCTAACCAAGCTCTTCCACCTGAAATCAAACCCAATCTCAATCCCCAATCAACCGGCGACCTCCAATCACCCTTCAATCTCCATCACCGCGCCATCTCCCTCTCCACCCAGAAACATTGCCGGCCCCAATCTCCTCCCTAACCAAGCTCTTCCACCGGAAATCAAACCCAATCTCAATCCCCAATCAACCGGCGACCTCCAATCACCCTTCAATCTCCATCACCGCGCCATCTCCATCACTCGTCAATGGTGCGTCGTCATGGAAGAAGAAGGACGAAGGTTTAAAATTGCAATTGCCGTAGATTCTCGATTAGTGAAGGAAAAGAGAGATTGAAGCGTTTGATTTGAGTATAAAATGTACCGCTTTCCATATAAAATGTACCAGATTATATGTTGTTGAATACCGGTTTGAGAATTTGATGCATTGGTGGACTAGGTAATTAGATGCCGATGTATGTATTTTGGAGTGCCGGTCCATGTATTTTGGAGTGCCGGTTAGTGTATAATAGAGTGCGAGTAAGTGTGTAAGCGAGTGTCAATGTATTTTTGAATGCCGGTTCTTATAATTTTGAATGCCGATCCATGTTTTTTTGAATGCCGGTTCATGTTTTTGAATATCGAAAAAATAATTATCGGTGTTTTTGAGTGCCGGTATATGCATTTTTGAGTGCCGGTAAATGTGTTTTCAAATGCCGACCCATGTATTTTTTGAATGCCGGTGCTTGTATTTTTGAGAGCCGGCAAAAATATTAGTGTAACAAAATGCCGGTGTTAGTGTAACAGAGTGCCGGTGTGAAAAGTGCCGGTTCATGTATTTAAAAGATGCCCGTGTAAAAAGTGCCGGTGTCGGTTTAACAAAGTGCCGGTACCGAGTTTACACCGACACTTTGTTAAGCGAGTACGGGCACTTTTTACTTGGCACTTTGTTACATATGAGCCGGCACTTTACTGCATATCCGATTAGTATTACAAAACAAAATATTAAAAGATCCAATTACTTGTCATGTAGCATACCTGATTTTCCATGATGATTTGTTCTTTCCGAAGCCGTGACGATTCTTAAAATATCTTAAGCTAAAGCAATATGTTTCCTTCGAAATTCTATAGCATATCCCACATTCCCACCAGTTCGGTTATGGTTGTCGTCGGGTTGGAAAGAGAATCTTTTTTTTTTTTTTTTAAACACGAAAAGAAGAAACCGTTCGAAAATTAAGTGGAGAAAACTAGAAAGCAAAGTGCCATATGCATTTCCACTTTCATTTTGGTTAGTGTGAATAACTATGACGAAAGAAATCGGCAAGCTTTGATCTCGAGACCGAGACCCGTAAGAAAGTCTTAACTTAACTCGAGTGTGATCGAGAGAACCAAAATCGAGACTATGACAGAGCGGCCGGTGATTGAGAATTGTCGAAGAGAAGAAATGGTTCAATCAAAAAGCATTAGAGAAGCAAGGCAAGAGACATTAATACGTTGTCTTGGCTGCAACTATTCATACCAAGATAATTTGATCGGGGTGAAATATTGTTTTTTACTTCCTTGAAATCTTGATTAATATTGGTTATTGCCTTTTTGGGAATAAATTTTTGTTATCAAACCGTTGATGTTCTAAATGGAGAAACCTCCGCTATTTAAATTATTAACTTATAATGTTAAATTTAAAAGGTTTACATTCGTAAACCGTTAATTAAATGTAGAACGAGGTAACTTAGGAAGTTAAGGTCGCATGTGGTGATCATTTTGTTTCTCTTGTACTATCGAGAATAAGAAATATGTATTCACTTCACTTCACCATTTCTTCTCCAACCTAAATCAACAAATAAAATTGTGTTTGACTCACTACTTTCTTTTTGGATTTATTACAAAAACTCATTAAAAAAGATGGCATTTACAAAAAAACATGTAAGATAGAATTTTACAAAAAACTACTTAATTAAATATGAATATTACAAAAATTAATTTTACAAAGAAAATTAATTCCTCCACACAAATTTTAGAGCTCGGTACAGGTACATCAGTGAGGAAACCAAAATTAGACAAATTAGAGATCCAGAACAAGCAGCTCAGTACGAAAATCAATATTTAACAAATTAAAGGTTCCTCCACAGTCTACACCAATTTACCAATTTAGGGACAAAAAAACAACTAATTTCCGAACTAATTGAGTCGCTAATACCTGGGGAAAAAAATACAAGCAAATTTATCTCAATAACAATACTGCTATCACATCCACATTCTACCGATTAAACTAGAAAAGTGCGAATCCCATATGAATTTGCAACCAATAAATCAAAGTCAACGGTCAAAAAACGCATGCTACTCGAGAGAATAAAACGCTACATTGCGCAAAAATTAAAGCTGAGAAAAAAGTGAAAAATGACCTCGGAAAGCATGAACAATGGCATGAAAGGAAGAGCTCAGCAGTGGCCAGAGAAGCTTGAGATTTGCGGAGAGACGAGGGAGGAGAGCGGTTGTTGGAGGAGGAGAGACCGCATCTTCATCTCTTCTGCTGCCATTTTGGTTGTAGAGAGACAAATGTGTTAGGACCTAACTTTGATCAATGTCTTAGTTAGTTGGTTTTGATAAAGGAATATATATATAGAACCGAGGGTTTATATCAAAAGATGTTATACGTCATAATTCTTCACTTTGTGACTATGAGTCGGCAGCTATGATTCTTCCTTATACAATGTTTACAATCAATCAAAAACATGAATCATAGGCACTCTCTAAGTCATCAAGATCATCAAGTGCATCTCAGTCCTTATTAGAGATCCTCTCGATAGCTAAGCATTGCCATGATCTGACGCCTATGACTTCGGTCCTCGGACGGCCATCTCACTGTCTCACACCATGTTACCACAAACTCAAACCAAGTTAGATCCACTGCATCTTCACGGATATCAAGTCCATCAATGAAGACCAATGAAGACCCTTTGAAGACCTTCTAGAAGCTCTCGGTTCAAGCTCACGGCTCAAGACGGCTCATGAAGACCTGCATGTGGACAAGTGGGACAAAGACCGATCCAAGCTCATTAATGTATTTGCAGCGGTCATATTCAGCGGCTACATTGAAGGGTATAAATAGAGGATCTCTTCCTCTAACAAAACTGCGAAAAATACTCATTTTCCCAGTCAAAAACCCTTTCCAAACACCCACACACACCTCCTGTAATCCACACACACACACACACCAATCCTTACCTTTAAAACCCTGTTCCAAACCAAAACCTTCACCCACTAAACCTCTTCACCAACAAAAACAACCCCGGTGTGTTAATTCAAAAACCCCAACCACCTAAGGCTGTACTTTAGGTGTAGAATCGGTTTGTAATCACTCAAGCTGTACTTTGAGTGTATTAGTTATTTTGTAAAATCTTGAGGCTGTACTTCAAGTTGTAAAAGCACTTAAATGTACTTTAAGTGTATCCCTAGTTGGCTTGTACTAATTAGGAAGAGGAAGTTCAAGGAACTTGCCTGAATCAATCATTTGTAATTTTTGTTGATTAAAGATTATAATAAAATTGATCTCACTTGTCAAGTTTGACGGTGGGGGTGGATGTAGGAGGAGTGAACTCACGAACCACTTTAAATTCTACGTGTTATTACATTTTTGCAATCACATTCACACACTTGCATTATTTCTTTGTGTTTGTTGTCCTACCATTATTTCAAACCTCTTTTATTCCATTTGCACAATTCAAACTATCATCAACTGACTAAGCCAATACCATATTTGTTCGATCATCTTGCATACCAAGCAAGGGCCTTTCAATTGGTATCGAGCTTGTCTTCACACTCAAAAGTCTAACAACTTGTGAAGGATTCTCTTCAAACCCACCATGCCTCAACCAAGAAGAAATAATGAGAAAGACATCCCACACATTGATATTTGTGGATCCTTTGAGATCTATGCATCAAAGATAAAAACTTATCTTGATGCAAACGGCATTTAGGCTGGTATGTTCTAGAAAATGAAGTGTCATACCCAACTCAAATCTGTGCGATGGAGGACCAAGTAAGATCAAATCCCGAAACTTGGTGCGAAGTGAAAAGCAATTGGTAAGTGCAAACTTGAAAGTCAAGAACATTCTTCAAAAGAGTGTAAATGACTCTCTAGCCCAAGAAATTGCTAAGGAACCAAATGCCGGAAGCTGCATGGGCTCTTATTCAAACCAAGTTCACTAAACACTCCGGTGTTAGGACCTGAAAACTTGTACAACTTGCTTAGGCAATTAGACAATTTCAAGTTCTACCACTGGAGAAAAGGTGAGTCTTTGCTCGGCCAAGGTTTGAGAACCTTGTTAGATCAGTGCGATCATGGAAAAACATTTGAACAACAAGATCTACGCCTCAAGATTTACTCAAATCTCCCTCAAGAATATGAGAAAGGTAGCATTACCTATTAGAGAAGGATACGAATGGAGCACCATGACAGGTTGAGCAATATTTTGGAAAGCTTGAAGCCTATGAGCTGGAAGGTATGATAAAAATTCCATCGAGTCCCCTCCATTTCACAAACCTTAGCCTTTAAGCGCACAAGAACTGTCAACAAGCCAATCACTCACCATGACATTGAGACCATTGTCAACAATGCTCTTCAAAAGATAAACATCGGCTCAAATGCGTCGGCAAGCGAGATCTCCCAAGAAGACATTCCAAGCCTCATTTCCATGGTACATCGAAATGCCATGAAATTTCAAAGAAATCTTTTGACAAGAAATTCAATCCCTCACCTCTAATGCCCAACAAGACTGGCTACAAGAAGACAATTGATTGCTTCAATTGTGGAAAGCAAGGACATTACTCATCGGATTGCCACTGAACCAAGGAAACCTAGGGACAATCGGACGGCTAAGAAAGATGACCTACTCAAAAGAGATCATTCACGGCTCTAAGTGCAAGCTGCTACAATTGCTCCAAAAATAAACATGACAAAAACAAAGAAGCAAGTCATGATTCTTTGACTCATCAAAATTCGGTGATGAAGAGTATATGTCAAGTGATGACTACGAAATTGAAGGAGAAGAAGCCATGATATGCCTTATGGTGAAGATGATGAAGAATCGACAATGAGGAAGAGATGGAAGCACTTCTTTGCTGGCGATGAACTAAAAGAGGTACATGATTTTAACTCTTTAAATATTGATGGTTTTAAACAATTAGTTTGCACTCTTTTAATTCAAACCAAAAAACAAAAAACTAGCTTTGCTTCATTGGTCAATGAGAACCTTTCCCGATCCTCAACCATTGACAACCTCACAAAAACCATTTCTGAGCTTGAAAAAGCATGCCAAGGGCTAAGAGATCAATGCATCATGCTTGAAAAACAAAACATGGATCTGACAGCTGAGACATCTAATAATCATGAAAATTGTCAAAAACTTCATTAATCTTGAAAAAAGAAAATGATGCTCTTAAAAGAAAATAGATTCATGGAACATGTCAAGCAAAGCATTATCTCTTTTCACCTACACCCAAAGGCGTCCCGGTGACAAAACGGGGATTGGTGCGATGATCCTACACAAAAAGTGTACACTCCTCCCCTTTGGTGAAAGGGCCATTGAAAAAATGGTTCTAGAAAACTGAGCTACTGGCGGCTATCAAACTCAAACCTATCCCATTCAAACCAAAGGAAAAGAAAAGGAAATCTTGGGTGGCCACTAGTCAATCAAAGGAAGGACCAAATAAAATTCAAGGAAGCAAGTTAATTTGGGTTCAAAAAAGGGACCAATATAAAGGAAGAAGTCAAGTTTGCGCAAAAGGTGCTAGTCGGTCGAGCCACTGTCGGACGACGAGGTTGACGAGACGGCGAGCATGAGCAGAGCGGCCAAGTTCCTCCAAACAACAAAGAACCCCAAGGCAACAAAAGATTCTACAACAAGCATAAATACACCAAAAAACAAAAACCTCGATGGCGGTATTCAAATGGAAGAAGCCATGCACATCAAAATGACTCTCCAAGCTCATCCCATTCAAATAATTTTCGGTTTCAACCCCAATACGGCAACCCAAACCACTACTTCAATCCTTCCCAATCCACTTGTCCTTACACCTTACATGATGCAAATCATGTCATATTACCATACCCTAAACCAGTTCTTCAATAAGGGATCAATGAACAATGCTTTAGGGCTCCCGAAGAAAAACTAATCCTTTGGACCCCGAAAAGAATAAAAAGGGTACCATAAATCTTATTTTTGTTTTGCGGAGTATCCGGGGAAAGGTCTGGTATTTAGATAGTGGTTGTAGTAGACATATGACCTTCAATAAAGGTAGTTTGCAACAATATTCCCCTAAAAATGGTCCAAATGTAACCTTTGGTGACAATTCCCAAGCTAAGGTCGAAAGGATCGGGAAATCTTGTTACAAAGATATCATTTTTACAAATGTATCCTATGTAGAAGGTCTCGAAACACAATTTGATCGGCATTAGTCAAATACGTGATAAGGGATATCATGTTGTTTGTACTAAAGACAAATGCGGCTGTTAAAGATAAAAACAATAAAGTCATCCTAAGCTTGGATCAAGAAAAGGAAATCTCTATTGCTTGAACTTAGAGATTGTGGAAACTTCAAATGCTCATTTGCCTTACGTCTTTCAATCAATCGATATGTCATGGCTATGGCACAAGAGATTGGCTCACCTCAATCACAAAACCATTTCCAAGCTTGCAAGTTCCAATCTTGTTAGAGGTCTACCAAAGATCCCATTCAAAAAGGATAAACTTTGCAAAGCATGCCAATGTGGGAAGCAAAAGAAATCTTCATTCAAACGCAAGAGCAATTTGGACACCTCAAGACCTATTGAGCTTGCTTCATATGGATCTTTTTGGACCCATAAGAACTAGATCTTTAGGAGGAAAAAGATACTCCCTAGTTGTTGTTGATGATTTCACAAGATTCACTTGGATCATTCTTCTTGAATCCAAAAGTGACACCCTTAGGCTGTACGATAAAGCTATTCAATAAAATTCAAAATCAAAAAGGGACATCCATCATCAAGATCGAGATCGACCATGGGAAAGAATTTGAGAACCTTTGGAGTGGAAGAATATTGTGATTCAAAAGGCATAGATCACAACTTTTCAGCCCCAAGAACTCCACGGCAAAATGGTGTTGCGAGAAAGGAAAAACGAGAACAATCGTGAGGCGGCAAGAACAATGCGTCGAACATAATCTCCCAAAATATTTTTGGGGTGAAGAAATTTATTACTCTTGCTTTGTGTATGTTCAAAACAAAACCACGATCAACAAATTTCACAAGAAGACTCCATATGAATTATGGAACAACAAAGTCCCTACCATTTCCTACTTTGCGGCTTTGGAAGTAGATGCTTCATTCACAACAATGGCAAGAACAATTTGGACAAATTTGACTCCCAAAAGTGATGAAGGAATTTTTCTTGGATACTCTAACACAAGCAAAGCTTATAGAGTGTACAACAAAGAAGACTTGTTGTGGAAGAATCTATTCATGTTGACTTTGATGAAAATAATGATCAAAGTATAAGCTGAATTATGTGATTTTGATGAAGGTTTGGGAAATCTAGATAATCTCCACTGAATCATCCCCATTCTTGATTCAACTATTCTCGATCATGAACTAGATTCATCAAACCTTCCATACATGGTTCCAAAAATTCATCGACACCCATCCTATGCCAGACGGCCATCAACCATTCCACTCTCATCAACAACCAATCAAGCCAACAAAGTCAACTGCAATCTCTCCCACCTTCAATCCAATGGATGAGGAAGAAAATATTTAAATAAATAGTCATCCCTTGGTGAGTCTTCCTCAAAATCCTCACTTAGGCGACTGACCCTTGACCCTTGTGGCTGACCATCCCAATTCCTCATCTAATCCATCTTCTAACCTCCTTCCATCTTCATCCAATAATCCTCCTTCTCCTCCCAGAAACCAATGATGAAACCACAATTACCCATATCATTCCACCCAGTAAAGATCTTTACATCGGCCTTCAAATTGATAAAACCCCGAGTTCAGACAACATTCCTTTTCTCATGAGTGCATTCATATCCCAAGTGGAACCAAAGAAGATAAATGAAGCACTCCAAGATCTTGGCCCCGGATTGAAGCCATGGAAGAAGAACTAGAGCGAGTTTGAAAGAAACAAAGTATGGCAACTTGTTCCTAAACCAAGAAATCAAGCGTGATTGTTGAACAAGATGGGTTTTTAGAAACAAGATGAATGAAGAAGGTGTTGTAATTAGAAACAAGGCCGGGCGGTTTGCTCAAGGGTATAGACAAGAAGAAGGCATTGACTATGATGAGACCTTTGCACTGTTGCAAGACTTGAAGCTATAAGGCTATTTCTTGCCTATGCTTCATTCAAGAAGATGAAAGTTTTCGAGATGGATGTCAAGAGTGCATTTCTAAATGGAGTTTTAAATGAAAAAGTGTTTGTATCTCAACCCCTGGTTTTGAGCATCCAAAATTCCACGATCATGTATTCAAAGCGACAAAGCATTGTATGGGCTTAAACAAGCACCTAGAGCTTGGTATGACACCTATCTAGATATCTTCTTGGAAAAGGATTCACCAAAGGACATATTGATAACACCTTGTTTATCAAAAAATATGGAGATGATCGAGTTGCTGCATCCAAGTCTATGTTGATGACATAATCTTTGGCTCATCAAATGAGAACTTGTGCCTTGAATTTGGAGATATCATGAAGGATCGGTTTGAAATGAGCATGATTGGTGAGCTCACCTTCTTCCTAGGCCTTCAAGTCAAGCAAATGAAGGAAGGAATCTTCATCAACCAAGCCGAATACTCGAGGAAATGATCAAAAGTTTGACATGCAAAGCTGCATCCCTGCTAAAACTCCTTGTCAACCACAACCAAGCTTCATGCGATCAAGATGGTCAAAGTGTAAATCCAACACTTTACGGAAGCTACATAGGATCTCTCCTATATCGACGGCTTCAAGACCAGGACATAATGTTTAGTGTATGTCTATGTGCTAGGTTTCAAGCTAATCCCAAGAATCTCATCTCTCGGTGTCAAGAGAATTTTGAGATATATCGAAGGAACCCACGATTTTGGCCTATGGTATCCCACTGAATCCCCATTCTCCCTAGTTGGATTCACGGCTCGACTATGCGAGGGTGCAATCTAGACGAGAAAATCTAAACATAGTGGTGGATGCCGGTTGTTGGATCAAGGATTATCTCATGGTCAAGCAAAAGCAAACCTCGGTTGCAACCTCAGCTGCGAGGTGAGTACATTGCTGCGAGGCTTGTGTTGTTCACAAATTCTCTACCTTAAAAGTCAACTTCAAGACTTTGGAATTGAATTATCAAACATTCCCATCTTCTGTGACAACTCAAGTACCATTGCTATGACAGAAAATCTGTCCAACATTCAAAAACCAAGCACATTGAAGTCGGGCATCATTTCATCGAGAGATCATGTTGAAAAAGGGAATATCAACCTATGCAAAAGTTTGCACGAGAACAAATGTCCTACGATATTCTCACATAAAGCCATGGATGAAAAAAGATTTGAACTATTAAGAGCCATGCTTTGGGATGATTAATATGCCCCAAAATAAAAAGGGGTGTTCTTTTTAAATAAAGAGAGGATTACTGAAACTGAGGTAATGCTATCACAATGTTGCTGATAGCTATGTACATCATACACATTCCTAACAAGCCATCCAGCGACGGCGTTATCATTCCAAAGCCTTGAAAACCAAAAACAACAAAAACTTTACACAAGCAAAAACATACAAAACAACCCAGTCAAATTCTTCTCTCTCATCTCAACTCACCCAGCAAAAACTTCTTCCAAACCCAAACAATCCTCAGATCCAGCTCCTCTTCTCTTAATCCTTCTCCCTACTCTGTCGGACCGATTCTTTTGGAAATGTCCACGGTCTCCCCAGACCACTCACCGCGCGCTCATTCCCTCATTTCTAGCCTCCTGAGTTGATTGCAGGGTTTGTTGGTACCTCTTGCAACCACCTTTGGGTGCCTCTCCCGAAAGGATCAATGGAGTAATTTAGTGGAATATTGGAGAGAAGGACTTCTGCTCTTCTAGGCCACCACTCTTCAAGCTGGATCATATGGCTAGAAGCAATCCCTCCATTGGAGTAACAAAGCTAAATTCTCCTGAAAAAAAAAAGAACCATTCCTGTGATTTGCAAATGGTTGACCAACATTTGATTTCACCCTCTCCACGGTAGGTGCTCTTGCGGGGCTGAAGCATCCTACAACCTGGTTGAACAGGTATGAGATGGTTGAAGAAGGAGATATATGCACTCCTGCCAAAAGTTATCTCCTCCTACCTTCCAACAAACCAACTCCTGGAGAAAGAGAATCCCTGCTCACGGGTGTATAAAGCTTATCTTGCTCAATAGCCTTCTTTCTGACGGCTAAGCTTCTACTCACTTAGGCATGTCTGAGGCTGCTGTCCTTGCTTTACCCAACTCCCCAGTGTGTATACCCTTTCTACCTTACTCCTTCCCTTACTTGACTCTCCTTGAT
>JAFEMH010007341.1:0-52500 GCA_022495995.1 Adenophora triphylla var. japonica
TGGAATCCAATTTCCAATTTATCGTTCTCAATTTGCCATTTACGTAGCCGGGTCATAACACAAACGTTGTCTCCATCATCTTCACAACATCGACCTTCTTCGTAAGGTGCGGCGAATAGGCAGCAATTAAGTGCAGTCGTGGGAAGGGTAAACTCACTAATTAATCGATAGAGACAATAATTGGAATTGTATTGAAAATATTGAAATTGAAATTGAAAAGATGAATTATTGATGGAGATTTTTGATTTGATAATGATGCAAGAGGCATACAAAATAATAGTGAGAGTGGAGAAGGCGGAGACTTTCTAGGTTTGAGGGAGGAGAGGTTACGTAATCCCCTTTTCAAATAAAAGAGAAAACCCATCGAAACCCAAGAAATTGACATTATCGGTGAAATCCCCTTCACCTATGAATATTCAATATGAACGATGAACTAACCTGGGTTGGAATGGATTTTGAATGGCGGTGTTAAGAATCATCGATTGACTGAGGTGGCGTTATCTGATGATGAAGAAGGAATTTGAGTAGGTAGAAAGGGTTTTGACGGGAATGTGGGAGGACGACAGTCATGGGGAGATGGGAGAAATCGGGAAAGGATTTGGAGCATTCGCATTGAGAGCAATGCAGACTGAAGTCTTGAATCAAACCAAAGAAAGGCGCATTTCATCGTGAAATGTATCAAAAATTGGTTGTAAATGAAAGAACATGTAACGGGAACGGGAGTGGGAACGAATTTGAGTGATTTTTCACAGTTTTTTTGCAGGGCGAATGCTCGATCAATGAGTTACCAGTTTTGGGAGGACAGGTAGTAACCGCCGCTGAGTGGAATAGGGAGTTATGTCACGATTGAGGTTGATATTTCAGATTTAATCCAAAACACTCTTTGTCTTTTCTGGAACTCAATCCTGACCGCTTTTTATGTGGCGGTTAAAACACACTTCTATTGTAATGTAGACTAGTGCAATCTTGCCCGTACCAAAGGCACGGTGACAGCATTTAATCTGCAGTGTGACCGTGTGAATGGTGAAAGTCTAAAAATGATTGGTACAATCTAATATACAATAAAGAGCAGTCTCATAACTGCCTATTGACTAGGGATAAATGACGGCTCAGATCGATCGGTAACCGCTTACATCCTTCGGCTCAAGTTTTTTCTGATGTTTTTTTCCTATTTTTTTTCGTGGTTTAGATTAGCATCATCGTTGTTTTCCTCTTCCCCGTTGGACTCCTTCTGCTCCGCATCACCTATTCTCTCGGTTTTCTCCATGGATTCCGCCTTCCCATCTCCTTCCCAAATCAGGGAAGGATCGATTAGGCTGCCATATATACACCTGAAGGTCGAATTGAAATTGATTGAATTGAAATCAGGTAACACTTTCTCTTTACCTCTCTCTCTCTCTCTCTCTCTCTCTTTCTTTATTGTGCACCTTGCTTGGCTGGAAGTTTGGGTTGTGAATGAAATGGGTTGATTTTGATGGGTTAGATATATACAATTGTTGGGTAATCTGAATATCTAACTTAGTTAACTTAGTTCTCATCCCACGATTTCCCTTTTTTTTTTGGAAAAAAATTGTTTTCTTGATTGGTGTGTTCACGAAACTTCTTCTGCAGAGTTTGTATCATTTAGGTTGTAGGAGATAGGAACTGATGGGTGCAGACATGCTTAACAAAGCCTATTATTGAATTAAGACTTAGATTGTGTTTGATAACATCAAAATTCATCCAGATATTAACTAAAAAGGGACAGGAAACTAAAAAGAGGCCAATACTAAGATCATCTTTTGATGGGTTAGATGTATACATGGCCAAACAATGGTAGGGTCAAGTAGGGGGAAGTGAGAGAGAGCGAGATATAGAGAAACAGAGTTCAAACTCATGATTTTTCAAAAAAAAAATCTTGACATCCTCGCAAGATATTACTTGAGTTAGTTGTTAAAAAAAAATTAATTACTCAACTAAAAGTACAACTTTCCTTGCTTCAGTTTTCTTTTCTAAACAGAACCTGTAATTCTTTTCATCTTCGGCTTAGATTCTACACTGTTGAAATGATATTAGTATGCAATTACTACCATGTATATTGTATAATAAGAATTGATTGAAGTTTGCAAGTTGCTTTATGGTTTAATGAATAATCCTTTTCTGCGTAATCTGAATGATAATATTTGAACTTCGTCCTTACTCGACCTTCGTACTGAGCATCAATGTACGCAACAAAGTCTGTCCAATCAGTCTTGCAAATCTCTCTGTGGGGTTCATCTCCATTGGCCGGGCTTTAGGGTGTACACACCTTGCATGCTTCCTTACTTCTGAATAGTTACCCACAAAATCACATGTTTCCAATGAACAAATCTCTCTGTGGGATTCATCACTTTGCTTAAAATGCTTTATGTTATATTTTGGGTCAAGTCAACTGTGTTTTTGAGATACCCACAAAATTACATGTTTCCAATGAACAAATCTCTCTATGGGGTTCATCACTTTGCTTAAAATGCTTTATGTAATATTTTTGGGTCAAGTCAACTGTGGTTTTGAGACTATTTTTTTGGTAGATTTATTTATGTTATATTTTGGGTCAAGTTTCTGGGTACATGTTGATCAAAATGACTGCTAAGGACTGGACATATTAGGATTTCAAGTCATCTAGCTTTATTGAACTGTGTAAATTGATAGGACAATAATCTTCCATCGACTTCGATTTAAATAGGTAGAAATAAGCCGTTATGTTGACTGAATTTTTTACTGGAAAAAGGCCTGATATGGGAGGGCTAAGCCTAAGAAACTGGTTAAAGGTGATTTTTGAAACAATATGGAGTAAGTATATAGTAGACCCTGAAATTCTTCTGAAAATAAGAAAATTGTAGGATGATGATATTGTTGAAGCTGATGAACTCAGAGAAATGTAACATGAAAGGTTTCGACTATTGAGGCATTGGCTTATCATGATTCTCCTGATGGGCATGTTATAATAAGGCCATTTCAGTTTATTCTCTTTACTGATCTTCTAGATGGGGTCTCAAGTGCGGGAATGTGATTGTCCGGTTTGTCAGGTTACAAACAAGTGGATAACACCATGAGAACTCCAATGAATAGTGGATTATGTGTCTTCCTTTAGGCCAAATTATGTTTACCCCTAAAGTATCCACCAAATCCACTTCGCACCCAGTTTGAAAAGTGGGCATTTTTTATGGCCACTTCCCGGAAATTGAATAGTTATTACACTAAAAGAGCACTAGAAAAAAGTGCTTCTACTTAAATATCCCCCCCCCCCTTCCACGTTAAGTCCACATATGAAATTCGAACTATTGAATTTCATACTTTTAGGCCTCATTGCCTTTGTATTTCTTATAGTTTATATTAAAGTTGTAATTTTTTTTTATAAAATATGCAAGAAAACACTCATATTCTGAACATATAATAAAAATTTTAAGGAAAAAAAAAACAAATAATTTTAGCCTGATAATTGCAAGTCTGAAGTCATTTTATAGTGTTGCTGCTTCGAAGAAAATAATGAACATGACACATTTGCTATAATTGGTCATTTCTCTTTAATATTTTTTTTAAAAGCACATTTTATATATTTTCTCTGTTGGGGGCACGAGCAGGCTGAAATTAGGGCATTGCATAATTGTAATACATGCTTGACTTTGTTATAATGCCTAAATAATTTTTATTTTAAATTTTTCTATACAATTCATGTTTAAAATAGGTGACCAGAGATGCAGTTGATGAAGCTGTTGAAGATATAGTTGATCATACGGTTGAAGCTAATGCGTACGATGATATATGATTTAATTCAATACATTAAGCTTAGTTATATAAATGTGTTTCATATATTTTTTATGTACATACACAGGGGGAGTTTGCCAATGCGGTTGAAGCCTATGCGGTTGAAGCTAATACAGTTGAAGCAAATACATTTGAAGATGAAGTTTTCATGCCCGTTACAGTCGTGAAGCTCGAACCAAAAGACTGACTTTTCATTTTTTTTAAATTTATTTTCTTAATAATTTAACATTGATTTTCTTTGAAACAATTGAGGCATAGAACGCTTCCCATTTGTATTCAATTCTAAATCTATTCTTTTACTATGCTTTTTTAATTTTTTTAAGTTTACTGCATTTTAGAATCCTGATCTCATCCACACTTTATTTATGTCGTACTGTCACCGTGCCATTGGCACGGGTAAGGAGTACTAGTAAGGTGACAATATTAAAATGATTGGTCCTATAAAAATGTACGACGTACTCTGTGATTGAAAGATGACATAGAAAAGTCGATTGCCTCAATTTTATCCCAATAAGTCAAAAGGATTAATGATCAACAATATACAACAGAAACAGAGCACTTATATGCAAAAATGAGTCAAAAAGAGAAACAAAAGGGAAATTTAGCTTTAAAAATTGAAATATTGAAGCTCATCGCTGTGAAACGGGAAAAAAACAAATTAAGTCACATAACAACAGCACAAAATAAATTGTGGTTAGAAGTAAGAAATCGCAACAAAATCAAATTGCTATCGAAACAACAAAATCCACAAAAACTAAAAACCGTAAACCCTCAAAACAACATCGATACTTAAGTGAGATCAGTTTTCACTATCCTAAATTATTATTGGTGAACTTTGGTCTCAGTTGATAGTGCTCCATAATAACCCTCATGCAGTAAAAAACATCCCCATTAATCATACAAAAATAATTTCAGCTAACGGTTTAATCTTCTAAAAACCAACCTAAAGAGTATTAAGATACTTGTTTGTTTTAAAATTAGATCTTTGTGATTCTGATTTAATTAATGTGCATATTTAAGTTATGTTAAATTAGGAATCACTTGTATTATATATATTAGGTTTGATTTTATTTGACTAACACTAATCTTAATTCTCAGTAGTTATTATGTAAATAAGGTAGGTTGCAAATTTGGAAAGGACTTATGTTGATAAGGAAATGAGCGGCTAGCTTTTGTTTGGAAAAAGATTATATTCATCTATATAAAGGAGAGCCGACTCACTTCATTCCTCACGGGTTTCAGTGCATTCAAAGAGATTTTCTGTGTTTACAATATAGTCCAAGTTGTTCTTGAGTAAAAGACTTTAAGATTGTTTTGTGTTTTCGTGTTGTAAGTCTAGAATCGTTTGATATGTTATATGTTCATGTTTCCTTTCATTGTAAGTTTTTCTACAACTTCCTCTCAGGAAGATTGTCTTTAATGAAAGATTTTCCAGCAAGTTACTCTTGCTGAAAGTTTAAATTTTGAGTTATGTCCGCTGCGTTTTATATTCTGTTCGTGTGTGTTAAGTTGTTCAGACACTTGCGTGATCATTGTTGCACACAAGTGATTGATCTTCAGGAAAAATCATAGCTACAATTCTTTCAATTGGTATTAGAGCCTTCGCTCGACTCTACTGAGAATCGATCCTTCTGGTAGCCACTATGGACTGTCAACATAGTCGTAACAAACCGCCTACTCTGGATGGTTCAAACTATACCATCTGGAAGACGAAAATGATTATGCACATTAAGTATATTGATCATCGTACTTGGGTTAGCCTCATTTTTTGATACACTCCTCATGTGGCGACTCAAAAAGATGGTTAAAAACACACGGCATCGCTACAGTGGCGACTCTGCTGGAGATTTAAAATTAAGAGGCTTAAACTTGCGTCAAAATTAAAAGGGAGGTTTTCAAAAAAAAGAAGAAATTCGTTTTTTCTGTTCCCAGATCAGGCATATCTCGCACGAGATATCATATCTCGCGCGAGATATCATATCTCGCACGAGATATCGCCTCGGCAATCTGGCTGCTTTCTGGTTTCTCCTGTTCATCCTGTGGTCCAAGACGAGAGTCGAACACGCAAGGGGGATCCCAGAATTCATTATCTGCAGAGTTCCCGCATCTTAAGGCCTCCCTTAAGATGTAGAACTCGAATCGGTATCTCCATTAAATAATTGATTATATATAAACTGCGTGCGATTGGGTTTTATTTTATTAAAGTCCGGTCCATTGGGGATTCGGGAGTTGTAATTCGATTTATTCATCTCTCTCTCTCTCTCATTATGTGGAACTACGACGGCCTGAGTCTTCCTAATTTGGGAGAAACGTAGGCAACCACTTGGTGCGACCACTATCTGTTTTTCTTTAGTTTTCAAAAATAAAACTTTCTATTTTACTCTATCACCTAGATTGACTCTCACACACGCCCACTCATGATATATCTGTCATTGCACTACATACCCTCTATAAACCCGGGACCCACACTAAGGACGGATGACGGTAACCACCTAGTCGCCGGTCTCTCCGAAGTTGGATCATCCCACTCCGCGTATTCAATCCACCTAGATTGTCATATCGCAGGGAGCCTAGCCTTCCAAATTTCGCATCACCACATTTTCATGTAGATTGTCTTTTTAGGATCACTCTAAAGTGACCTGGCTTGGTTTGACTTGGTGATCTCTTCTTATTTTTGACCAAAATAAAGCCATGTAAAATTGACAATAAAGAAGGACTCGGAAAATTCCCCTCGGAAAAAGTCCCTTCGGAAAAAGTCCCTTTGGAATGACCCTTTCGGATGTCCCTTTGAAAAAATATACATAATCCTTCAAAAAACGATCTTACATGGATTTGTTTTACAAAAATCGGATTGATTGCTTAGTCGTTAGGTTCTGATAAAGGCCTTAGAAATCCCTCAAAACGGATTTTCCGTTCCGACCAAAAATTAGGTCTAATAAAAATCGACTTTTCGTGTGATTATCTCGCACGGGATTGCATATCTCGCGCGGGATAATGACTCTGTTTGCTGAAACTGAGCCTGAACCATTTAAGCCTGCTTCCGACACGTTGGGGCTAGATTTGATCCTGATATCGTCTCTGCATCTCTTCTGTCAGTTTTCCGAAGCTACTCAACTCCAAGACACCCAACACAATATCTACTGAAAAGCATGTCGTCACCAAGAAGGATCTTGAACAACACACTCTCCAAGATTTGACCAAGGCCCTTGTCGCTGAGATGGAACATGTGGGAGGTTGGAGAGAAGCCTTTGATTTGCCTACCACTCGCGTCGCTAAGGATTTCCGCAAAATGGAAAGTGACTCCGACAGTGGACGATCATCTGTACAAGAGGAGCTAAGTGACATCAAGATTCAACTTGCCAAAGCCCTGCAGCAAATTGAGGACAACGATGCATGGCACAACTTGGAAGAATCCATCCAAGCCGACAAGACCAAGATGCTGATTGAAGAACTTGAAGAGGTCAAAAGTGAACTCGAAGATATGACCCAAAAGTGCAGCGCCCTCGAAGCCCATATTGAAGATGACATTGATGAAAGAGTCAAGTATTGCCTCAATACTCTCTACCACGACCTCAAAGAGCAAATGGAAGAAGAATATCAGTCTCGCCACAACGTCTTTGTGCAACACTATGAGAACCATATTCGAGACCTCCACAATCAAATGGCCAAGCGGAGGAAGGGGAGGATTTTCTCCGACATCGGAAATATCACTCTCGGTCATCTCTTCAGAAGTCTTCACAACGATGGAAAGTTGAAACCAATAGAAGGATACGTACCTAAAGGGAAGGTCGAGCTCCACATCTCTACTGCTATTACCATCAGTGCCATGGCCACCACACCAATAATTGTTTCAAACTGAAGAATGCAGTCCAAGACTTAATTGACAACGACGCCATCAGAATTTGCCCAAGCGGTGGAATAGTTTGGATGAATTCAAGCAAATGAGGAGTCTCTTTTCTTTTCAGTTATTTACTTTTATTTGCAAAAGAAACGGTAGTAGTCTAGTTTAGTTTAGATACTACTTGCCTAAAATCCTTATTTGTGGGCAAGAGTATCAAGTTTGCTTTTCAATAATAGTTAGTCAGTATTCCCCTTTTCAATTCTGATTACTTATTTGAGATCGAAAGCACTGTGAATGTCATAGAGACTTGCAACGAAAACGATTACTCCAAGGCACTTTGGTTTTCTGGAAACCTTCCTGTTTGGAGAATGATGCTAATAAAAGGGTACTTCCCTGGCTTGGGGCTTCGAAAACACTTGCAAGGAATAACCGAACCACCACCGGTTCCCCCACCTCACACAAAGCATGGCCTAGGATACATCATTCCCATCCACGATGGGGATGACGAAGAAGAGTGGGACTTCACTCAAATCAAGTGGGAAGGAACCGCATACAAAGGCTACAAAGACCCAAAGGTCAAAAATTACAACCTCGAGCCATATCGAAAGACACTCAATGGCTACTTCGTCCGGGAAGGGGAAAGCATTCCCTACTTTATCTTTTCAGAACCATGGACTAATGATAAAGGAAAGCGCCAACCAGGCTTCGAAATCTTCGGCGACTGCGATGCTTCACCAGACGAAACAGAAACCGTCCCACTAATCCCTAAAGATTTGTGGGGCACGAAGGCAGAATTGACAAGCGAATGGGACTTTGTGTTGGGAGAAGACATGCTGCAACAATTTGAAGACCTGTGCCGGTTAGAAGACAGCCAGATCCATGCAATCTCCAAGGGGGACGCTCCAACTATTGATTACACAAGGCTAATACAGAAATGTGATGAGCCAATTCTAAACTGGCACGTCACCGGAGGACCAGTTGTTGATGAAGACTTCATGATCAAAGAGCTTGGTTGCACTCCCCATCCCCGCAGGAAGATAGGCCATGTAACTTTCACATTAGAAGCAGGCTCCCCCTCTGATGTACTCACTCAAGAGGAAATCGAGGCGGTGGCCGAACATGTATTCCCTTACTTCCTTAATGAAAACTTTGATCTTTCCGAGTACCCTGAGATTGCTAACATCGTGAATGATGAATTAACTAATAATAATCAATATAATGAACACGTTAATAATGAATCATACGATGAGATAGATCAAGAAAACGAACAAATCTTAAAAGAATTAGCTAAGCAAGTAGGTCGTTTTGGAAAGAATGGCCCTGTTGACAATGAGGAAATGCAAACGGTTAATCTCGGGATGACAGAAGACCCCAGAGAAACAAAGATTGGCAGCTTCTTCAAGGGGGAAGATAGAGAAACCTTGACGCAGCTCCTCAGAGAATATGTCGACGTCTTCGCTTGGTCCTACAAAGATATGCCTGGGTTGAATTAGTCAATTGTAGAGCACAAGATACCGCTGCTACCCAATGCCAAGCCAGTCAAGCAGAAATTACGCAGAATCAAGCCGAAATGGTCAATGCAAGTAAAGGAGGAAATCATGAAACTCTTAAACGTAGGTTTTATCAAGGTGATCGAATATCCGGAATGGATGGCAAACACGGTGCAAGTAGCCAAGTCAAATGGGAAGATACGAGTCTGTGTCGATTTCAGAGACTTGAACAAGGCATCCCCTAAAGATGACTTCCCGCTACCAAACATAGATATGCTGGTCGACGCCACGGCCACATACGAGGTTCGATCATTTGTAGACGGCTTCGCAGGATATAACCAAATCCTTATGGCAGAGGAGGATCAGCACAAAACAGCATTCACCACACCTTGGGGGACGTTCTGCTACACGGTCATGCCGTTTGGTCTCAAGATCGCTGGGGCTACCTACCAAAGGGCAGTCACTACACTATTCCATGACATGATTCACAAAGAAATAGAGGTATACGTGGACGACATGATTGTCCACTCAAAGGGGACAGATGGTCAGCACTTCAGAGATCTCAGAAAATTCTTCAATCGACTGAGACAGCACAAGATGAGACTCAATCCCGCCAAATGTTCATTCGGAGTGGTCAAAGGGAAAGTCTTAGGGTACATGGTAACAGAACGCGGCATAGAGGCAGATCCCGCTAAGATAAGGGCTATCATAGACATGCCTCCACCCAGAACACATAAAGAAGTAAAGGGGTTCATGGGCAGACTCCAATATATCAGTCGATTCATCAATCAACTGACTACAATGTGCGATCCCATCTTTAAGCTACTTAAGAAAAACGCACCTCAAAAGTGGACCGAAGAATGTCAAGAAGCATTCGAGGAAGTTAAGTATTACTTAACTTCCCCACCTATCTTGGTTCCACCACACAAGTAAAAGCCCTTGAAACTGTACCTCACGGTTACTGACAATGCGCTAGGGGCTATGCTCGCTCAAGAACAGCCGGCCTCACACACAGAGAATGCCATCTACTTTTTCAGCCGCAGATTCCAAGGTAGCGAAATCAACTACTCTCCACTCGACAAGTCATGCGCTGCTCTTGTTTGGGTTTCACAAAGGCTAAATCACTATATGGAAGCTTTCCCGGTTCGTCTCATTGCAAGAATGGATCCGTTGAAATACATCCTAGACAAATCAAATTTGTCTTCGAGATTAGCCAAATGGTACTTCATGCTCGCGGGATATGATATCACTTACGTCACTCAGAAATCCGTCAGGGAGAGTGTATTTGCAGATCAGTTGGCCGAATTTCCTTGTGACGAAGTGAAGGGGGAAGACCCGCGATTCCCTGATGAGGACATCATGAGTATAGAAGAAGAAAATAAGTGGAAATTATTTTTCGATGGCGCAGCCAACAAAAGAGGTTTCGGCATTGGAATGTTTCTAGTAGACCCTGACGACATCTATACTCCACTGGCAATATGTCTTAACTTTGACGCAACCAACACCACCGCAGAATACGAAGCTTGCATAGCGGGGCTTGAGGCAGCCCTAGAATGCAACGTAACTGAACTCGAGGTATTTGGGGACTCCCAGTTAATTATCAATCAGACACTGAAGAAGTGGAGGATCCAAGATCCGACCCTTCAAAGATATAGCGTCCACCTCCAGGAGTTGGCGCAACAATTTCAGGATGTCTCATTCCACTATCTTCCTGGAGACAAAAATCGGTTTGCAGATGCATTGGCTACACTCGCTTCCTTGGTTGAAATTCCTAAAGGGAAGGCAGTCAAACCCTTCAAAATAACACGACGTTCAACTCCCGCCTACTGCGCCGTTATAGATCTCCATGACTGCAAAGACAAATGGTTATCCGACTGTACCATCGTTGAGAACTCCGAAGAGAAACCGTGGTACCATGATATTTGGCATTTCATCCTAGATGGAACCATCCCACCTGAGACAGATCAAAAGACTCAGATCGCCCTTAAGAGGCTAGCAGCTAGTTACGTCATCGTCGCTGGCCGTCTATTCAAGAAGCATTCTCAAGGAAACCTCCTTTGTGCCACCGAGGATGAGGCCCGAGAAATAATGGACCATGTTCATCAAGGGATATGTGGAACCCACATGAGCGGAAACATGCTCGCCAAAAATATCATCAGACAAGGGTACTTTTGGCTAACCATGGAAGCCGACTGCACCAAAATGGTCAAGAAATGCCATAAGTGTCAGATACACGCCAACCTTCAGCACGCACCTGTAAGTACGCCAATCCAATTCGCAACCTTTTCGATGCATTTTAATATAATAAAACTGCATTAAGGGGCGTTTTGGTAAATTCCCGACCTATCCCAAGACTTCCGGAAACGTTCCATGAGTTTTCCGCGAAGGAAGTACCTTTTGGTACATCATTCATGCCAAAGGACCCCTTAAGAATAAAACCTGTTGGACCTTTTGGGTATTTTCCCGGAATGTTCCGTAACCGGTTTGGCGCCAAAAGCGGTTGAGCCACCTTGTGTCACGCGACAGCTTGAGGCATAAAAAGTGGACGCGTAAGGTCGTGCGACACACTAAGGCAAGCCTAACCGCACCCTTATAAATAAGACCCTCCCCCTCATTGAAATGGATCCTTTTTCGACACCCTAAAGTCACTCTGCCAAATTCACACCAGAAACCAATCTCTCTCCTCCTTACACCTAAACCTACCCCAATTCCCTTCCAAGTCAACCTCTCTACTACCCACACTACCCAATTGCCTTCATACAACCCTTACCAACCGAGGATGCGGGCCGGGTACCCCATACGTGCTCAACTCCACGCTCGGAAAGCCGAATCGAAGGCCAATACACCTAACTTGGTGTATTGGTGGTGGACTACGTGGTAACGATCTCTCTACCTCTCTCTCTCTTATTCACTTGCTTAATTGCAATTTCCCCCTCCACCTTTGGTAATTGAGCTCTATCCGCTTCAATTATCATGTGGCAAGCTACCATCTCTCTGTTTAAATTCGATGTGCTTGGCTTAATTGAATATTCATGATGTGATTTGAATTGTATTGTTGCTTTGAGCCCCAAAGGGGTGTGGATCTACCCATATCCACACTCCACTGGGTCGATTTGGTGTTGTTTCCGTATTTCGTTCATAATTCGGTTAATCCTTTAGATCTGTGTGGCTTTACGTTGATTTTGTGTTCATTACGTAAGTCTTCTGCAGATGGCCCATTTGTGTCACGCGACACCTTCGTCTCCATGTGATCCTGTGTCACGCGACATATGTGGTCACTGGTGCGATGTGTCATGCGACATACATGACCTGTCTGCAGAGACCTCTTTCCAATTGTAATCTGTTCCTCCTCTCTGTAACATGGGATGTGGCCTCCCTTGATTGGTTCACAAGATGTAATCCTTTCTTTTGAGCAATAAAACAAAGCACATTTACTCATTTCATACATATTCTTGTCACATACACTTCACACACACATTTGAATGAATGGAATGTTGAACATTGAAAGACTCGTCTACAGACGAGGCGTGTTGGGTGAACTCTCGGTTCTTCCCAACACGTAACTTGACCCCCGGACCCATTTTCTCTAAACAATAAAAGGTTTTCAATGTTTCCTCTTAAAACGGCGTGGCGACTCCTTTTCTTTTTTCGGCGAGCGCACATTCAGTGGCGACTCCGCTGGGGACAACTTGAAACTTGTTTTTCAAAAGTGGGTCAGACTTTCGTTCTTGTTCAACATTCACTTCATTCACTTGTGTGTGCTTTGTGTGTGACATTATATGTGTTGATTGCATCTTAGATGCTTTGTTTTATTCCCTCCCCCTTCTTTGGGTCCTATTGATATTGTGCTTGGTGCTGGGGCTTGAGACATTGTTTTGGATGCTTGGAGACTGGGGCTGTTGCTGCTTTAGATTCTGGATATTTGCTTCTTTCTGTCACGCGACACAACTGACCTCCACATCCTGTGTCACGCGACAGAAGGTGGTCATTCTGCAGGGCTTGATTTCTCTGATACAGGTTGTGATTGTGGGGCAGTCCCCCATGATCGATTATCGATCCTTGATTATTATGCTTTGCGGGGATGTGTGTGTGAGTTGTTTTCCTTTTTTCCCCCTTTTCAAATAAAAAAAAATAAAAAAAATCAAAAAATCATTTTTCGCAAATAAAGGAATCTAGCCATCCCGCACACTACATCACGTAGATCTAGAACCCTCGGGTGCGATTGACGGCATCGCGGACGGCCATAAAATTTGCCTACGCTTGAGCGCCTAATGTCAAACCCATACCCCTAGTGCATTATAGGTGGCGCCACACTTTTAAACTTCACCCAAAACGGTTGGTTTTTGACACGACATTTTTCAAATACACTAAAATGATTTTTTTCAAAATTTCTAATGGACTTTCATACCTTCCCCAAACCCTAGCACGTGTGGGCATGTTGCCATCGCAACATGGTTTCACGAGAGGACATGTCGTTCCCACGGCATGTTCTAACGAGAGATCATGTCGCTTTGTCAACGTGCACCGACGAGAGGTCATGCCGGATTTTTCCTTGAAATTCTTCAGGAATACCCGTTATGCTGCCCAAATTTCTCCAGAAATTGGGGCTACTCGTCCGTCCCATAAATGCTTTGGTTTGGATTAGGTACTGTCGCCTATTATTAATTTTGACTCAACGCATTTGGTGTATTTCTTGATGATGTGTCGTTAGGTTTCCCCGAGGTCTAGATTATGTGAATAAAGGCTTATCCTTTTCCAACCGACCCTAGGACTTAAAAGACACCGATTTCTACTTGAAGATTAATAAAGTGTTGCACGAGTCCGTCTCCTTCCGTATTCTTCCCTCTCCCGTACCTCCTCAAAGATTCTCTATTCGCAGCCTTATACACGCTCTTACCTCTTCACCTTTGCAAAGGTTACGGCAAGTTGGGTGTGCGCTCTCGTGCCCGGCGCTCGATTGGTCCATATTCCTGAGGCGGAAGCAGTTCAAGTGCTCGAGCGGTTGTCCATCTGATGCAGAATCCAAAATGCTCGGTGCAGAGAAGATTATGACCCACTAGCCTGAAAGTCCATATCCCATGGGTCAGCAGCAGAGTGCAAAAGGAGTGTCCATCAAGAAGTTGCGAGCTACACTTGAAGACATTTTTTCCTCGCAAGCAGGAGGCCTGGTTGTTTGCTCAGATTGCTAAAGATAAGGAGGGCGATTTGTGAAGGACAAAGAGATTGAAAAAGGGTCCTCACCGCACCGATGGCGACGATGCTCTTCCGTCCATCCAATGTTGAAGCAGTCGATCAGTCCTCGTAGGGTCTAGAATGTCCACTGTCGGACATGAGTCTGTCGAGTCCAAGTTGGACCAATTTTGCTTTGCAGTGATAAAATCTTTGTTTCTCTTCTTGCTAGACTCGAGACATTACTAGTACACCTGCGTTACACTCAATTGAAATGGTCTTACTCCAAATGATCGCTTGTGCTGCTCACTGACTAATGCTTTGAAATGACTAATGTTTTAATTGATCGGAGCGAGAAAATCGACTGATATCCCCATCTTGCGTCCCATATGCTCACACTTCTTTCATAATCTCGTTCGATGAATTTGCACGGATCTTCCGCGAAGTAAGCTTAAGCAAGCAAACAAAGACTTAATCTCGTTCAGATCATCCGGTAGGGACTGCGGTTGAAATCTCTCACCCTTAGGAAAGCCATTACCTCACCCTCACTAAACAATACCCCTCATTTCAAGATCGGCATATTTGAAACCCATGTAGCCATCACCAGAAGAAGAGGGACTATCCTTGAGACTCCCGCAACGCAAAAGAAGATCGACCGTCTCCAAGCTCAAGAATGACGGAAGGCAATGATCCATCCTGGGGACTAGCTGAAATTCTCCTCTCAAAAAAAAAAAAAAAAAAAAAAAAAAAAAAAAAAAGAAGAAGAAGAAAAGAAAGAGAGCCTAGTCCCCAGCGATTCTCTCAGAAGTGAAAGTCAAAGGATTCGGTCATTACTCAAAGAGGAGTCTCAGAGTGAATAAAGAGACAGCACGGATGTCCCTCACCATTACCTCTAACCGATCCCAAGCCGTCCTCTCGATTTTAGAGGACATTACCATTACCATTACCCTTACCTTTGCCTTGACCAAAGCCAGATTTGACCTCTCATCCTTAGAGGCAGCAAAGATGCAACCACAGATTTCCCTCGCCTTAGAAATCCCAAACACATACCCAAAAGCCAACCTCTCATCTTTAGAGGTTCAGTCAGCAAAAGGCCTAGCCGACCTCTCGTTTTAAGAGGTCATGATATCCTAAATCACCCGAAGACCGATCGAAACCCCGAAACCCAGTCGCAGTTCCTACCGGATAGCAGTTTCATTCCAATATCGTCGAGATCTGAAACAGATTGTTGCTTAAAGAGGAGCCAAGTCCATCCCGGCTCAAAAGAACCGTCAAGCGAAGATTGTGCAAATTCTATCCGTTCATTCGACGTTGCATGTGAGCATATTTCGTTTCCTCCTCCACAAACACCCGCCGTGAATGTCCCACTGGGGCTTCACATCCGTGTCTCCCATCGACACTCCAAGAGGACATGTTCTTTCGATTCTCAAAATTCTCGAAGGTCCTCACATTCTCGAACTTCAACGTTCATTCTTTTCATTCGAGATGAGCCCGAACTACGGCGACCTGAGCTCCTCCCAAGGAGGGGAACGTAGGCAACCATAACTGGTTCGGTCGAAATCACAAACAAATCTCAGAAAATCCGGTCTCAGCAAGGGCCATGCCCATACACTGTCTATCCTTCCGATTCTCGATATCAGTGGGCTTTCTCCTCAGGATTGATAAAAAATATTCACTCATATCGGCTTTTGGCGGTTGAATAACCCGAACATCAATAAAGGGTTTTAAGCAGCTTTGTGATCATCACGAATAAGACAGGTTTTCAAGTGTCTCGAAAAGTCTTCTATTTCTACATCATAGGAAGATAGAGCTAAACACCGTTTCGGTCAGCAGGGGCTTCCATACACTTTCCACACCTTGTGATGCTTATACTCTCTCAAAAGAGTCAAACCAAAAGCGAGAGTGTCATACACAGAATTCGGGATTCATTTCCCATCATTCGAAAGATGTGCCCCTGCGCGTAAACATTTCCGAGTCTTGTCCAGCGACTGATTGACTACGGTTTGAAATGACGAGTTGCCTCCTCGGCCACGAGATGACTCTGTCTGCGATGAAGCTGCATTGAATATCCTCAAGCTGGGGCTTTGGTTAAGGTATCCATCCGTCTCTCCTTACCTGATTTCCCTCCGGATTTGTCTCGCACTGTCAACTGGGGCTGCGCAAGCCGGGATCATTCTCTGCACTTTCTCTGCTGCTTGCTGTCTCAGGCGCGCGATATATTTTGTCCTCACTGGCAATGGACCTGCTGCAATCTGTACTCCCGAAAGCGTCCCCGACTTGCCTAGCTGCGCCATACATTTTTCCCTACCTCGTGGGAGAGGGTCCACCCCATCATAAACACTTTCGTCCGATACACAATCCCTCATAGCATAATGGATACCTACATATCTGCTCACCAAGCCATGCAAAACCCTCACTTCCCTATTCTCTCCAGCTGAGATGGACTTGTGCAACCAAAGATTAATAATGCATAAGCAAGAGTCGAATAAAATGCAAAGTGTCTTGAGTGTTGTGTCTCCCCCCACAGAGTACAATAATCAGGTGATCGTGAAGTGATCGTGAGGACTGCTCCTCGAATCACAATCTTGGACAGGGATTCCAAATCCTGCAGGTGGCAGACCCCGCCTTTATTATCTTCATCAGACCCTGACTCATCGGCATCATATGAAAGAGCCCCAGCAGCCCCAGTCTTCAAACAATGCTTGTCAAAGAAAGAAGAGAAAAGAGCCCCAGCTGCCACAGAATCCAGGCAATAATGCTCACCGGTCCCGACGACTTCAAAGCCCGTATTGCAAAGACCTTCCCGTGAATGGCCACCCAGCAAGCATCGACAAGTGACAGAGGCCACAACCTATCCCTCAGCAGAACCAATGGTAGCCTGAGACCTTAGACAGCTACCTACCAATAAGCAAGCATGACTTAAGACCCCGGCGACATCCTTTCCTCGCAGTACAACAATTAACCGAGCATCACCGAACCTCGCGGTCCTCCAAACAAAGACCGAGACAAAGAGTCCGTATCCATGTTAGCCTCCCAAGCAGAGCACACCCAAGAAAGAATAGCCTCCCAAGCAGAGCACACCCAAGAAAGAATAGCCTCCCAAGCAGAGCACACCCAAGAGAAAAAAGCCTCTCTAGCGGAGCACACAAAGAAGAAAAGCCTCTCTAGCAGAGCACACAAAGAAGAAAAGCCTCTCTAGCGGAGCACACAAAGAAGAAAAGCCTCTCTAGCGGAGTACACAAAGAAGAAAAGCCTCTCTAGCGGAGCACATAAAGAAGAAAAGCCTCTCAAGCAGAGCCAACCAAAAGAAAAGCCTCTCTAGTGGAGCCCACAAAGCAGAAAAGCCTCTCAAGCAGAGCCAAACCCAGAAAAGCCTCTCTAGCGAAGCACACAAAGAAGAAAAGCCTCTCAAGCAGAGCCAAAACCCAGAAAAAGCCTCTCAAGCAGAGCCAAACCAAGAAAAGCCTCTCTAGCGGAGCACACAAAGAAGAAAAGCCTCTCAAGCAGAGCCAAACCAAAGGAAAAAGCCTCTCTAGCGGAGCCCACCAAGAAGAAAAGCCTCTCAAGCAGAGCCAAACCAAAGGAAAAAGCCTCTCTAGCGGAGCCCACCAAGAAGAAAAGCCTCTCAAGCAGAGCCAAACCAAGGAAAGCCTCTCTAGCGGAGCCCACCAAGAAGAAAAGCCTCTCAAGCAGAGCCAAACCAAAGGAAAGAGCCTCTCTAGCGGAGCACACAAAGAAGAAAAGCCTCTCTAGCGGAGCACATAAAGAAGAAAAGCCTCTCAAGCAGAGCCAAACCCAAGAAAAGCCTCTCAAGTGGAGCACAACAGAAGTCACAGGTAAGCACAGCAAAGGTATGAAGACACATCTCTACCCCTTTCTTGCTTGTATGTCAGTATTAGTAATTTTGAACTACAATTTGGCTTGATTCCCTTCTTAAAGGGATACGTAGGAATCCTTTCTCAGAAAGGTCCAGCCATAATTTTCTCCTTCTCACCCTTCTAGCCCTTCACCTTAACCCCAGCCGCTCATTGAGATTGGGTCTTATTTTATCGACAACCCCACTTTTTTCAAAAGTGACGTTGCCGAGGGGCTCTGTAAGTACGCCAATCCAATTTGCAACCTTTTCGATGCATTTTAATATAATAAAACTGCATTAAGGGGCGTTTTGGTAAATTCCCGGCCTATCCCAAGACTTTCGGAAACGTTCCATGAGTTTTCCGCGAAGGAAGTACCTTTTGGTACATCATTCATGCCAAAGGACCCCTTGGGAATAAAACCTGTTGGACCTTTTGGGTATTTTCCCGGAATGTTCCAGAAACTGGTTTTTGGCGCCAAAAGCGGTTGAGCCACCTTGTGTCACGCGACAGCTTGAGGCATAAAAAGTGGACGCGTAAGGTCGTGCGACACACTAAGGCAGCCAACTGCAGCCTATAAATAAGACCCTCCCCCTCATTGAAATGGATCCTTTTTCGACACCCTAAAGTCACTCTGCCAAATTCACACCAGAAACCAATCTCTCTCCTCCTTACACCTAAACCTACCCCAATTCCCTTCCAATTCAACCTCTCTACTACCCACACTACCCAATTGCCTTCATACAACCCTTACCAACTGAGGATCTGAAGCCAGGTACCCCATCTGTGCTCAACTCCACGCTCAGAAGTTGAATCGAAGGCCAATACACCTAACTTGGTGTATTGGTGGTGGACTACAAGGGTAACGATCTCTCTACCTCTCTCTCTCTTATTCACTTGCTTAATTGCAATTTCCCCCCCTCCACCTGGTAATTGAGCTCTATCCGCTTCAATTATCAGGTGGCAACTGCCATCTCTCTGTTTAAATTCGATGTGCTTGGCTTAATTGAATATTCATGATGTGATTTGAATTGTATTGTTGCTTTGAGCCCCAAAGGGGGTGTGGATCTACCCATATCCACACTCCACAGGTCGATTTGGTGTTGTTTCCGTATTTCGTTCATAATTCGGTTAATCCTTTAGATCTCGCGTGGCTTTACATTGATTTTGTGTTCATTCTGTAAGTCTTCGCAGATGGCCCATTTGTGTCACGCGACACCTTCGTCTCCATGTGATCCCGTGTCACGCGACATATGTGGTCACCGGTGCGATGTGTCATGCGACATACATGACCTGTCTGCGAGAGACCTCTTTCCAATTGTGTCTGTTCCTCCTCTTTGTAACATGGGATGTGGCCTCCCTTGATTGGTTCACAAGATGTAATCCTTTCTTTTGAGCAATAAAACAAAGCACATTTACGCATTTCATACATATTCTTGTCACATACACTTCACACACACATTTGAATGAATGGAATGTTGAACATTGAAAGACTCGTCTACGGACGAGGCGTGTTGGGTGAACTCTCGGTTCTTCCCAACACGTAACTTGACCCCCGGACCCATTTTCTCTAAACAATAAAAGGTTTTCAATGTTTCCTCTTAAAACGGCATGGCGACTCCTTTTCTTTTTTTCGGCGAGCGCACATTCAGCACCGCCTTCCCTGCTGTACCCTATGACTTCTCCTTGGCCGTTCTCTACATGGGGGATAGACGTGATTGGAAAAGTCACACCCGCAGGAGCCAATGGGCACTGCTTCGTCCTAGTAACCATCGACTATTTCACTAAATGGGTCGAGGCCGCCTCCTACAAGGTTTTGAATGCCAGAAAGGTTGCAGAATTCATCAAGCACAGCATCATCTGTCGATATGGGGTCCCGCAAGAGATGATATCCGATAATGGGTCGCACTTCGAGAAAGAAACCGATCGCCTCCTAACCGAGTACAAAATCACAAGGCACAAGTCATCTCCTTATAGGCCTCAAACGAATGGAGCAGTTGAAGCCGCAAACAAGACAATCGAAACCATCATCAGAAAAATGGCAGTCACTGGGAAAGACTGGCCCGACAAGTTACCTTTCGCACTATGGGGATACCGCACTTCAGTCCGAACAGCTACAGGAGAGACTCCCTACGCCCTCACATTCGAAATGGAAGCTGTCTTGCCGATAGAATTGGAAATACCATCACTACGGGTCTCCTAGAAAACCAAGTGAACGAAGTCGACTGGCTAGAAAGCAGGTACGAAGAGTTAGCCCTGCTAGACGAAAGGAGGCTGAAAGCAGCCGATCACACCCAAGCTTACCAAAGAAGAATGGCAAGAGCTTTCAACAAAAGGGAAAGACAAGGAACATCAGAGTAGGTGACCTGGTTCTCCGTGAGCACCGTCCTGGACCTTTCAACCCGCTAGGCAAGTGGGGACCAAGATGGATAGGACCCTACATTGTGAAGAAGATATTCTCTGGGGGAGCCCTTCAGCTGGTGGACTTAGACGGAGATCAGCTACCGAAGCCAGTCAACATGGACAAGCTCAAAAAATACTTCGCGTGACTTGGTCCCTTAAAAAGAAAAACGCTCGCTAGGTTGAAAATCTCGAAGGAGACGGCCTAGGCAAAAATTAGAGCTCGCACAGAAAAGAAGCCCGCTAGATTGAAAACCCGAAGGGGCGGTCTAGGCAAAAGAAAGGGTGTGCATAAAAAACAAAAAGAGGGGCCTTGTCTCGCGCGAGATTATCCTTCGGCCTGAAACCATATTTTGTCCTTTTTCTCAAAAATGAACTACGTCAGACCTGAGCCTCTTATTTAATTGCTGTAAAAGAGGAATGTAGGCAGCCTCCGGGTTCGGTCTAATCAAATAAATAAATCTACTTTTGTCCTTTATTAATCAAATGCATTTTATTAATAACAAAAGGGAAATCCTAACCACAACGACTAATTTGCTAAGCTAACAAACTTGAAAAAAAAACTAATAAAATTAAAACTATTGATCTATCAAAGCAATCTCTTGGTACTCCTATAGATCTAGCCTTTCATTGACTTGGTAGGCCGGCGGACATGATCACCACCGTCTTCGCGATCCTCCTTGCGCTTTGGACCCTTCGAAGCAGAACATCCCTCGAGACGATTAAAGACGGACCCCGAAATCCTCTTGAAGACATTGGGCCTATCCAAAGCTTGCGCCTTTCCGGGCATCCCTTTGCCTTGCCTCTCGTACCAATCCCCGTCAAGAAAGTCCTGGGTTGGGTCGGTTCGTATATTAGCAGGATCAGACTGAGCCTCGCTCCTTCGCAAAATACTGCTAGCTATAAAAGAATCCCCTAGCAATGAAAGCCGCAGATCATCAATCTTCTCCGCACTAGGGTGGCCGGTATGAAGGAACCAATCCAAATACTTGTCGGATAAGAAGATGCTTGCATTAAAAGTCCGAAGGTTCGACCAGCGGTCCCGACTATTTCCTTCACCCCATGCTTGAGCTAGCGCCTGCGCAAACTCTACACCAATGTAAGACACTTCACGAGAGGCCCCTTCGAAAAGATAAGTGTCCTGCTGCTGACCAAATTGACGGAGCACCCGTTTGGAGAAATAAAAGGAGGAATCTCGCAAATCCGGAAGAACAACCCTGTCAAAACCCTTAGTATTTGCAACATACTTGTTCAATCTCCAATAAGGTGGACACCAAAGAATATCAGCAGTCACCACCTTTGCAATCAACTCAACCCACTCATCCACCGAAAGATCCTTGATCAGTAATTTTCGCGTGTGATATGTGAACGGGGAATATTCCAACGGGGGACCTACCAACTTGAGATGCTCCCTAAGCCAAATAGTCAACAAAAGAGGACTCCCTTGAGTCATGGCACCGGTGTTATGCAGCTCATCAAGACCATGCAAGGTTTCGCCCAAGATTAGCGGAATAATGTTCCTAGAACGTTTTCTTGCCTGCAGAACAATTTCCACCAATTGGGAATCAACCAAACCATCCCTGCATGTAAACAGAATATCTCCGAAGAGAGAAAGGGCCAGAAAGTTCCGTTTGTAGACATGAAAGGCGTCATCATCTGAATCTCCGCTGAATCGCTCAGGAAAAGAAGAACAATCTACCCACTTGCGGTGAACCAACTCATAGCAAGTATCAAGGGGGATCCCTAGTAATTCATTCAAGGCCTCCGAATGACTCCTATTGTATTTAGGAACAGCAATCTCACCAGTCAAAGGCATATCCAAGATAATGGCAAATTCCTCGATAGTAGGCACCATCTCATTCAAAGAAAAATTGAAAAGATGAATAGAGGGATCCCAAAATCGAGCAGCACCCTGCAAAAGATTCCAATCCGGTTGGAGGTTCTTCAAAGTGAAAAGGATTTTGAATCCAAATTCTGCAATAAACCTATGGCGAGATCGGTTGCGAAACGACCTTACAAAATCTCTTGATGCTTGCTTGAAAGATTCGACCACCTCAGATGACAAAGAAAAATCATCAACAATCATGGACGTTGGGGCAATCTCCTTGGAAGCCATGGATCACAGGGTTGGAAAAGAAGACAAGAGTTTCACCCTAACAGAATGTCTCTAGAGTTTGAAAGGCTAGGATGAGTTATCTGGCCGGACTACAGGGTGATTTTATAGGGAAAACTGACAAAATCATGTTCGAAGAAGGAAGAGGATTCTGCCCGGGCAGCGTGTCTCGCGCGAGATACCTTTTCCCGCGCGAGATATCGCCACGGCAAAACAGTTCATAACATGCAGTCCAACACCAAAATCAAGCTCAAAATTGGGGCCTAACGGCCATTCCATTTCCAAATCACGGGAAGTCGAGAAAGTTAAAAAACTAACTAATTAGACCTTGGATTAGGAATTAGGAAAACCATGTTTTTTGTGCTACCTACTTGCTAACAGGTACCAAAGGAAAAGAAAAATTGTCTGGGCCCACACGGCCAATATATACAAGTCATCAGAAAACAGAGAGAAAAGGGGAGGGGATCACGCCATCAGATCACCCGAGCTGCCGATACCTCTGCCTTCGCCACCACAAGGACTACCATCCCTCCTCGATCTCTTGGTTCCACAAGTCGGAGTCACCGCAGAGGCCACCATCGAGGCCGCCAAAGAAGCCTTCTGGAACAGCCTCTCAGACAGGTCCGACACCAAGGCCATCAGTCCTGCCATCTTGGTCGCTCCACGGTTATAATCGGCCGCGGACATGGTGACCTGACAACAAAAGAAAGGAAATGCTCAGATGAAGTCGGACATATACACTTATATGGACGAATACGTGAAATATAAACGGAAACATACCGAGGAGACATCCGGGGGGAGGCGGTAACCCTCAGGAATATGATCCAGAGTCGGGATGTGGCCCATCATCGGCATACTCCCCATCATGTACGTGTAGCTCAAAGGGCCGAAATCTGGCACGAAGGGCAGAGAACCAGTAGCCTGGGAAGAAGTGTTAGGGGCTGATGAACCTGAAGCAGAGGCAGAGGTGGAGCCACGAGCATGCGATCGCCTAGCGCCAACCAGAAGGGGACCCATCAGTCGAGGCAAAAAACTCCTCATAGGAGGCATCGTGGACAACACAAGTCGTCGCCGCATCACCCACTATGAGACTAGCATAATCGTCCTCTGGAATGGAGTGGGTGGGGTACATCGCCCTCGGCAGATCCGCCGACACCATATATGGCAGTCTACCCTGGCCGTGCTGTAGGAAGACCCGCTCACCAAGATACATGGTATCTCCCTCCAGAGATGCCAACATCCTCTGCATCTCAGTGGCATCCCAAGCACGATGGACCTCTCACTCCAACAAGGTCCATGGATAAAGGCCTAGCCGCTCATACTCAAAAGTATCCAACATGGTCCGCGGCTCCGCGACCGTCAGGGTCCACTCCTGATCCTCATCCTCATCAACACTCCAATTGGGGTGGCTCCACCTCTTGATATCCGGGAACAAAGGGTTTGGGTGGTCCAGCTCAAACTTGTACAGGCCAAGGACAGTATTGCCCCATATCTGAACAAGAAAACAGAACGGATTCAGTATGGAATACAAACAAAGTATACAGATAAAGGATAGAAACAGAATCAAGAGCATACCTCCCAAGCATAAGAATATCCCGACAGGGTATCCCTGGTGTGCCTACACGCCTCATCCATGGAGTGATAGCAGAAGGCCAGCCCCGCTGAGCCCCAATCATATGTGCTCACCTCATCCAAATTCACCAACAAACCCAAAAGAGAAAGACGGACCGTAGAAGAATGGTTCGCAAAAATGGTCTCAGAAAGAATGTACCAGAGGGCACCCCGCACCAATCGATCAGTGTTCACATTCGGCTTAAGAGCATAATCCTCAATCTGACCTCGGAGGGGTGACAACTCAGCAGCAAACCCCTTAACCTTGTTAGGGAAGAAACCAATCAACTGCCTCCACATGGCTGGGCCCGCAGACTTATAACCCGCAGTCTTCGGAAGGGGCTCGCCAGTGAACTTTAGCCCTGTGATAGCAAGGAAGTCCGTCGGAGTCATAGTGGCTTCCCCGAAGCGTAAATGCACGGTGTGGGTAGTATCCCAACACCTCTCCCTGATCGCCTGAAGAACTTGGGGAGTCCGTCTCATCCCCTGAAGGTTATCAACAAAAGTCAGAAGCCCCGTTTGGGCCACCCTAGCTCGAACCCCATCAAGGTCCTTGATCTTGTCCCACAAGGCTCTAGCCAGTTTTGGGCTCCCACGACAATTTTTCGTCGGCCTATACGACTGCAAAACATAGAAAAAGAAAAAAGGGCAATGTTAGAAATCATTCCATGTCAGAAATTCAAAGGAATAGAAGAAAATTTTCATTGAGACATTTCATCGAACACTTGGCGTGCATACAAGAAAAGCTTGTCCAAGGATGCAATTGATGACCCGAATCAACCCCTCCTACAATCCATGTTGTGTAGGAGACTCATATGCACTTAACACAATGACAACGCAACAACAAATTCAACAAAAGATGAAGCATGCAAGAAGGAACCTAGTTCTAGACAAAAACAAGAAAAAATAGCCATTGATGGAATTTGAATTCAAGGAAGCATGGGGTCAAATTCAAAGCAATATGAGAAACAAGAATTGAGGAAGAAGTTCTTACCAAGCCCTCCCGAACAGCGTTGGAGATATGCGCGTCCCTATCGAATGTAAGGTCGTCGCGAGGATAATCCTTCCCGAGTAAATAACTCCCCAAAATCGAATTCTTTCCTTCTTGAGCCATTGATTGTGGAGGGAGGAATGATTGAGAGTTGATTAGAGGGAGGAATCAATGAGCAATCCATGAAAAAATCACAGAGAAAATGACCTTGGCTCGAGCTAGGAAGGGAATTTGAAAAGGATATTTTCAAATCAAAACAACAGCTGCTGTTTTATATTGCCTCGACAGTACAAGTCTCGCACGAGATAAGCTATCTCGCGCGAGATATACCTTCTGGAATTTGACAAAATTGTCCTCAACAATAAGCGTCTACGCAATGTCAAAATTCAAAATTTTGACATATTTACCCTTGTAAATGATAAACTAGCAAGGAAACGTGGAAAAATCGGCACCGCAAGTCACGGAACGAGCCGAACGTGACACCCGCACGATCGCCCGGTACAGCACCAGTCGCCCGAAAAAATGATTGATCCAGAGATCAACTCATTTCACATGATTCAGAGCCCAGAAAGGTGAATCATCAAATTAAAAGCCCAGTCCAACGCCCAGACAGGTGGATCATCAACATAAAAGCCCGATCCAACGCCCAGACAGGTGGATCGTCAACATAAAAGCCCGGTCCAACGCCCAGACAGGTGGATCGTCAACATAAAAGCCCGATCCAACGCCCCGACAGGTGGATCGTCATTCTCAAAAGCCCGGTCTAATGCCCCGACAGGTGGATCGTCATTCTCAAAAGCCCGATTCAATGCCCAAACAGGTGGATCGTCACAACAAAAGCCCGATTCAACGCCCAAACAGTTGAATCGTCATTCTCAACAACAAAAAGCCCGATTCGGAGCCCAGAAAGGCGAATCGTCACAAAACCGACAGGACTCAAAGGACCGAAAAGGTAAGCCTTTGTTTTCTAACATATTTCCGCAGTTCTGAGCCCGAGACAGCGAATCTTCGACAGTGTATATATTCGTAATTGGGTCTTGATTTGATTCCTCAGTATGAATTTACCTTTCAAAACAAAATCTCCTCGATTTTCAAAATGATTTTCAAAATACCTAAAGCAGCCTTTTCGTGTTTTGAAGTCGAACTACGTTATGGTCTGATTCTCCGATAGAGATACGTAGGAAGCCGTGCGGCCCGAACATCCCGATGTTCAGAATGATGTCTTTTCTATCGTCAACATGACTTATTTCATAAGACTTGTCGACGAGGGGCTCTGTAGACACCCCATTCTGAGCACATCGGATCATATTTATACCGCTCTAAGTCTCGCTTTGAGTCAAGAAGTAGAAATCCACCATTTCGTCATGTTTCGGTAAGTTTTGACTAACCACCGTTAGTTTGGGACTAAACTGCATACGAAATAACGGGGAAAGGACAAAACTGTCCACAGACAGCGATATCTCACGCGGAATGGCGTGTCTCGCGCGAGATATTGTCCCTCTGCAGCATGCAGACGACAGTTCCCTCGTCGATTTTAACCTCTTTTCGGGATAAGATTTTATCCATCCGGCCAACTAATAGAGTTTGGAGTCTAGAACCTTCTGAAAGGGTTTTATCTCTCCACCTCTACCTCTTCAACACCTATAAATACTTGGTGACTTCCAAGGGTTCAGAGGTCCACAATTCCACAATACACACACACATTTTACTAGTTTCTTTCCTTGAAAGAATCCTGTAAAATCACCCTAAAATCACCTCATAGTTTGTTTGTCAACCTTGTTGATAAACAAACATCAAGATCCAAGTCAAGGACTGAGGCGAAGCTCTGTTCGAATTAAGATTCGATTATAAACTTGAGTCGAAGCTCTGCCCAAATCACCTCATGCAAGGTAACCCCTAAATCCCTTTCTAATTGATTGTTAGAGTGGTATAAATCTATTGAATCTAGGATCGGCCTAGAGCCTCTCCAAATTATGGGGATGGTCTCGAAGCAATCGATCCTACATTCCGTTTAAACCCGTTAAATGGATTTTTATTTGTTCTTTTTATTTGAAATCTTCTTCTCTTTCGAAAACCTCTCTTTTCTTTAGCAAGAACGATCTCCGGATTGGGTGGAATGGGTGCTCCTTGACCTTCCCATTCCATAACCTAAGCTCCGAACCCAAATCTCTTTTCAAAATGGTTTTCCTATGTTTCCAAACGAATAATATAGGTGGCGACTCAAAACGATGGTTAAAAACACACGGCATCGCTACACCAGTGCTTGACCGAGGACAGCGTTGCTGGCTGTAACTTTCCCGTCTCTCACACTTGGCCTATTTTATGTTTTTTCCTTCCTCGTAATATGTGCTAACCCTTCCTCGTCATATTGCAGATCTGACCGCCGAGCAAGAGAGGGAGATGTCTCAGAAAAAGCTTGACCCTATGGCTTTGTTGAAGCAGTGGAGGAAGACCTCTCATTTCTCGGCTATTTCAAAGAGGCAAGAGGAGGCCACTAGGCGCCAGGTGGTCCTCTCCGACAAAGGAGCCTTTGCACTACCCATTGATCTACTGGGGGGAGGGGACGAGGAGACTCACTCCGGGCAACAACTAAGTCAGACTAAAGAGGGGCATAGCCTCCAACTTCAAACTGACGATGCCGAGGGAGGAGGTAGGGAGGCCGACCAATCCTCAGCCGAAGGGACCAACTTGGTCGGGCGAGCAAGCCAAAAGCGCCCCGTCGTTGAATCATCCTCCGAGGAGCCCCCTTCCAAGAGGATTGCTGACATGGCCCCTCCTCCAGAGCTTACTTCTCATACGGTAAAGACCAACTCTGATGCTGATAAAGTGGTGAGGAAGCTGGCCCTTTATCCCACGATGAGGGGGTTGAATTTGCTAGCCAGTGCAGGGCCCAAGCTCAGATTTGGCTAGGCTGTGGTCCATCGAGCTATGGACGAGGACGCCCTTGATCAACTGATTGCCACTCAGTCGAACAAGGAAAGTATTGCCAATAGGAAGGGCCTTCTTACTGCCGAGGTATGCTTCTTCGTAACTTGTAACTTGTTTTCATTAGTCTTGTTGTTATCTTATTGACATTTTTTGCTTTTTGTTGTAGCTTTGCACCATCACTGCCTATGAGTCCGTTCAGAATAAGGCCACGGATGCCAGGTTGAAGGAGCTTGAAGACCAAGTGAGGAAAAACGAGGCCGAGCAAGCTAAGGCGGCCAGCTTGGTGAAGACGTTGATGGAGGAGCTGGAAGCGGCACAGGCGGCCAAGGCCAAAGCTGAGAAAGAAGGCAAGGAGGCACGTGCCAAGTCCGAGGAGGATGCCAGGGCCGGGCAGGCCATTATTGAGGGGCTCCAGGCTGAGCTAAAAGCTAAGTCTGATGAAGCCGAGGCGACTGGAGCCCGGCTTAAGGAGGTGGAGGCCGGCGTGCCCCTACAAATCGAGGAAGCTCTGTCGGAGTATAAGGCAAGCCCGGCCTTCCGAGATACCGTGGCTGAGGAGACGGCTACCATGTTTTCCGACGACTACTTGCACTTAGCCCGAAGGATCATGGCCGACACTTCCCTTGGCTTGGATCTGGAGACGCTTGCCCGACTTATAACTCAGGATTCCTATGATGAGGCGGCCAGGGCCCTCCATTATCTTGTTCCGTACTCAGAGTATGCCTTGGGCTTGATTGCCGAAGCTGATGAGGAGGCTGGCCGTCCTGTCTGGGTTCCTCCTCCCGTTGATCCCCAAAACCTTAATGCCATCCTTGCAAGGGATGAGGACGAAGATCTTAGCACCGAGGAAGAGGGAGATGCTCATGCCGAGGAGCCGATCAACGAGAAGACTCGAGTTGATGCTCAAACTCAAGATGCAGAGACGGAGGCTTTCCTCAAGAAACCTTTTGGCGAGGAGAAGACTTAGGATTTTCTCTCATTTTGTTGTAATAGAATAGGGCATTGTAATTTATTATCAATATTTAATGAAATATCCCTTTCTTCCAATTCACGTCGTCTTTGACTTCTTGTTTTGGCGTATGAATTTGTTGAATGTGTCGTATACTTGCACAAGTATGCAAGATTTATGGTAGCCGGGGAAGGTTTCCTCGTACCTTTGATTATTTAGACCGAGGAGGCTAGCTCGATCTTAGATGTTTTGGCAATATTGCCTATTTTAGGTCATTAGGCCGAGGAAGATTGCTTGGCCTTGACCGATGTGCCGCGTTAGTCGTTAGAATCGAGGTGTTTCCTCGTCCAGACGTTGGGCTTTCTTCTTTTTCATCTTTCTATGACGAGGAAGATGACTCGTACATAGATTATAAATGGTTTTGCTGCGTTAGTCGTTAGGCAGAGGGGTTTCCTCGTCCAGATGTTTTGGGCTTTTTCTTTTTCATCTTTCTATGACGAGGAAGATGACTCGTACATAGGTCGTAGATGGTTTTGCCGCGTTAGTCGTTAGGCCAAGGGGTTTCCTCGTCGTGACGTTGGGCTTTTTCTTTTTCATCTTTCTATGACTAGGAATATGACTCGTACATAGGTCATAGATGTTTTTGCCGCGTTAGTCGTTAGGCCGAGGATTTTCCTCATCGTGACGTTGGGCTTCTTCTTTTTCATATTTCTATGACGAGGAAGATGACTCGTACATAGGTCGTAGATGTTTTTGTTCTCACCTATCCATGACGAGGAGAAACTCACTTGGTCATGGGTCTTGGTAGTTGACTTGCATGTTGACGAAGTAAATTTCATAAATTGAAGCGATTACATCAGATTGCAATCCCACCTTGCTAGAAAAGTAAAAACTAACAATAATAATTTATTATATAAAAAATAGACTAAAACTAGAATTAATTAAAGTACTCAGCTCTTGCTATGATTTGAATTTGAATTTCATTGTTCTCTATGACCATCTAGTATCTCACTTCCAACTGGTTCGTCTACGTCCTGTAGCACTCCTTGTCTCAAGTCATAGCTGCCCCCCGAGTTCTGGCCGTTTGATGAGATGAGGGGCTATATCTAGGACAAACATAACTGTGTCTAGGAGATCCTAATGGAGTTTGGCCCTAGGAGCATGTCTTCTTCTTCATTAGTACATTTATCTTTGCTGGCTTCTTGCCTTTTTCGCTTGCCATCCTTCTTCAAGACGAAGCGATCAAGTTTGCCTTCATCAACCCATTTCTGGATCATCTTCTTGAGGGCGAAACAGTTCTCAGTGTTGTGACCATAGTCTTTATGGAAATCACAGTGCCTGGATGGGTCACGTGGATACTTTGGTTGGTCAATGAGCAGACGGGGGTTCGAAAGATTCAACAATTACATAATTGCAGTGATTGGCTTGGTGAGGGGAGTGAAGATCTCAGTCTTCTCAGTTCCCCGCGTCCTGTTTTTGCCCTTGTAGCCGTTTCTGTTGGAGGACGGGTGGTTTGCGTTCTCTTCAGTCTCTGTTTTGTCAGACTTTTTCTTGCTTTTCTCTTCCGCCATGGCGATGGCATATGCCACATTGAATAAGTCTGACTTAGACTTGGGCTCTCTGGTGGAGAGTTCATATATCAATTGTCCGGATCTAAGTCCGAAGTTGAAGCAGACGATCACCCCCCTGTCAGTCAGGCTTTCTTCTACTTGGTCTGCCATGGCTCTGAACCTGTTGTAGTAGTCCAGAGTAGTTTCATTCTTCCCTTGCTCGATGTTAGCAAGGTCAGTCAACTCTTTTTCCTCCTCCCTGCCGTGGCAAAGTGGTCTAGGAACATCCTCATTATGCCTCTCCAGCTATCGATGCATCCTTTTTTAAGCTCACAGAACCAGGTCAGGGTTGTTCCGGAGAAGGTGCTCGCGAAGGCTTTACAGAGAACGTTATCGGCCTTTGTGAAGAGGGACATAGTAGACTCAAAGCTTTGCACATGGTCCCGTGAGTCAGTGGTTCCCGCATATTTTTCGAAATTCGAGACTTTGAAGGCAGGGTTAGGGGGTATATATGTTATTCTTTGAGAGAAGGGACGAGTGGACCAGTTGTCATCATCTTCCTCGTCTCCTTTCTTCAACTCCATATCGTCAATCCTCTTTTTTAAGAGTTGTAATTCTTTAGCATCAATCCCCTTCTCAGTGCTGGAATGAGTGCTTCGGTGGGAACTCCGGTGGGAACTACGATGGGACCTTTCTGTTGGGTGACCATTCACCCTACTGTGTTGTTCTTCGTCATCTCGGTGATTGTTTACTCGTCTGGAAGGTGTCTTATCCTTCCTCGGTTCTATCTCTCGGTGGCCGAGGAACATCACGTACGGTTGAGGGCTCCTCGGCCTTACGTGATTTCTGGGACGAGGGGAGTTATGCCGAGGGGGATATTTGTGACGAGGTGATAGGTTAAGACGAGGAGGGGATAAACGTCGTGCCAGACTAAGCCTTGCTGGCAAGTCGGCGGAATTTACCTCCTGCTCCTTCGAATTTATGTGGCTTCTCAGGTCTACCACAGTTTTTTCTTTATCATGGTTGTTTGACCGAGGATGAGGAGCATCTCGGAGGTTCTGCTTAGACGGTACTGCAGGCACACGGGGAGGAGGATCTCGGCCATGAGGAGGACTCCTCTGGCTACTTCGTCTCTCACCCTGAGTTTCCCTTCTACGAGAGTTGCCTGACCTCGAAGGTCTAATGAACTCGGCCATTGAGTTGTCTGGATCCAATTGCAATAAAGCAGCCTGAGTTTCGTAAATTCTATGTAAAGTTTCCATTTGTCGATGCAACAAGGTATGTCGGTCAACGGGCTGGGCGTTCTCAGCTCGTCCAACGTCGACGTTCCTCGTCGTCTTCTTGCTTGTAGCTCGTCTCCCTCTTGGACGAGTATGACGAGGAAGATGGTACCTGCCTCTTCGGCAGCTGGCTGTCCATAGAGCGGAGAGTCATGCCGAGGGGTGATATCCCGTCATTCAGAGGTGTAGGAGGGGGTAGCTCGGTATTAGGTGGTATCTCGTCCACGTGAGTCTGCTCCTCCCCGTTAGTAACACTTGCAAAATTACCGTCTTTCATTGATACCAAAATTGCAAGCGACACAAATAACGAAACGGACGATTTTTTCAGCAAAACAAGATTCTCCGGCCAAAATCACAATTATCAGGCCAAAACGTAAAACAGGTTTTACTTGCCACACACCAAATTCAACTGCGAAATGTTCAAACACCAGAATTCCGGCTAAAAACGATTTTTCCAGGCGAGTTTTGCAGAATCCGGCCGAAAGCAAAACAGAGTAAAACGGACAACGATTTTTCGACCAAAAACAAGAATTTTTCGGCCGAAGATAAGGCTCAGGTGAGCGGATTTTCAGGCTAAACAATAGGTCTTTGACTCGCTTCCCGGCAATGGAACTAAACTGATGATGCCAAAAAGTCGAATCAGCCCAAATCCAAGCGATAGGTTGTACTCCGGCGATTGAATAGCCTGAAAATAAGACAGAAAACGTAAACTAAGCCGGGGCTTCATCGGCGAAGGCCCTCTGGCGTGAGAGTAAGTTCACAGTTTGTATAGATCAAATTGACAGAGCTTCGAGTAAAAACGATAACGTACTAGATTATGGAAATAATGGATTGTATTTATAGTGATGGATTGGTAGAATCCATGTTGAACTTGGACTATAAAAGATAAGATATAATCCTAGGAGGATTATATATGTTGGAGAGTCCTTATTTGACTTGAATTGATATAGGAGGTGGTTACAATTCTGATAAGGTTATAACTGCTCAGTGTCCTTGTTGGGATTGGACTGCATAAGCTGTAAATCTGCCAGTAAGCTGGGGAGGTCCTTCCTCGTCATCGTTACTTGGTCAGTTTATGATGAGCCGGGGGAAGGAATATGAAGGAATGGGGGACGCCCAATTCCTGACAGTTGTATAGCCGAGGAGCTATGATGAGATAGCCAAAGAGGCCTCCTCGTCGCCAAGGGAGGGCATCTCGGCCTTGGAGGGGAGTCTCATTGGCCCATGAGTTGGGCCTTGGTCATTTTGTCTGTTTAAGCCTTGATCGGCCTAGGTATTGCTGAGTGGTACGAGGAAGCCCAGATCTCACCTCGTAGCTGAGACTTGATGAATTATGTTTAGGACACAATCCATTTAGGCTTTGCCCGAACTAGCTCATATTCGTACTTAGGTTTATACCGTTCATTAGTACTTCATACTTCATCCCAAAGTAAATAATACACTTTGATTTTCTTTTGTCAACTTGGTTGAAATTTGACAAATTTTATTATTTATTCTAAACTTTTGCTTTGCTTGGAACTTGTTTGGTCTTCGGTTACTTCAAGGCTATGAAATGATGACAGATGAGCTTGTTAGAACCACAAAAATCGTTTTAGCTGCGTGAATTGTGGAGTTGGGTATTTTATGTGTTGATGTTGGGGTGGTTAGGCAAAAAAACATCTAATACTCCCTCCGTCTCAAAATGTTTGTTCCATTTAACATTTTTGTTGAACTTTGACCACAAATATATGACAATTTAATTATGTTCATGAAATTCTAAAAATTCCTATTGATTCACCATTAATAATATTATCAACAACAACTTTTAGAATTTCATGAACATGATTAATCTCTCATAAATTTGTGGTCAAAGTTCAACAAAAAAGTCAAATGGGACAAACATTTTGGGACGGAGGGAGTATTTGAATTGCTGTTTATCATTTGTTTTGTTGTATTTGCTTTGAAATGTTTGTTTTTGGTCAAATTCAAATCTTATACTCCACTTGAATAATCAGAATAAGTCTTATGATTAATATATAAAAGTTTTTTTTTTTTTTGGAAAATTATGTTTTTTTTTTTTTTGCTAAAAATTGGTCTTGTGCTTCAATTATGAGGGTTGTATCGTGTAAATTATCATATTAATCTATGACTATTATTGGAATCTTTGATTTTTTTAGTTGAAAAAATTGTCTTATAGCTGAATTATAAGAGAGAAATTAATCCTACTTCAGCTATCAAAGTTGCACCAAAAATGAGATGACAGTTCTCTAAATAAATGACTTAACTAGTGTCATTTTTGTAAATAAATTATTTAACTGTAGCTTAATAATGTGAAAAATGAAAAAATAACTCTAATTCAAGTACAAGAGGCCAGGAGTGTACACTAACAATACTAACAAGGTATTAGTCCCAAAATAATTTCGAATCGACTAATATAAATCCTTATATGTTATCATTGTGCAAGAAAAGATGTAAGAAAAAAATAAGTTAGAAAAAGGAATAGATGGGGAAAAATATATATACATATATAAAAAAAATGAAAAGAGAAGCAGAAAAAATAAAATAGTGATAAAAAAGATTAAAATATAATAGATAAGGAAGATGAAAATAATAATAATAAAAAAATAGGAAAAATTGTAAATAAAATCACAGTACTATTTAGTTTTTGCGTGTTTCACTATTAAACTATTTTTTTTAATGGAACACATTGAACTAATTTATTTTTGCATATAACACATTAAACTAATTTCTTCATTCAGGCTCGCCTCCCTTTCCCTCCGCCATGAGCGGCGTCCATGGCATCCCCCTCCCACTTCCCCCACGCTGCCCTCACCCCATGCCGTCCTCTCTCTCTCTCCTCCCCTATTTGACCCTAACCTTTTCTTATTCTTCTGTCTTCTGTCTCGTCGCCCCCACCCTCTCATAGTCACCGTCCATGTCTGCCACTGTTCAAGCATCGTCTCCTCTTCTTCTACCCATTCTCCAATCAGATCTGATATTTTTATGATTTTTGAATGATTTTTGTTTTCTTTTATTGCTTTGATTTATGTCCAAATCTGGGATTTCGAATGGTTTGTTATCAAAAAAGATAATTCAATATGGGTATTATTTGTTTTAGACAGATTATGATATGCAACTAGAATTTGGATTGTCTCTAATATGTGTGTTTTTTGAAGTGCTATACTCAATCAGTGAATTGCAAAAGCTGGAGTCTAATTGTTTGCCTTGTGAAACATGTTTGGGATGTTGTGTGTTGGATATTATAATGGTTGCATGATCAACTATTTCAACTTTGACCTTAATTGCCAGTTATGAATTCTAATGATGATCTGCGATTTCGAGCAGAAAATGTTTGTCAAATGCCAAGTTGATTACATCAAGCAGAATTGGGGTGTAATAGTGGTAGTTGACTTGAAACACTTAGTTGAAGTTTAGTGACTAAATTACAAAAAGATCAATAGGCCAAGGATATATTTAGAACAAGTTAACATTTGAATGTGTAAGCTACCTAAAATATCCTTTAAAATTTAATTATATGCACTGCACATTACTATTTAACGGGAAATAACTAACCCCGTTAGTGAAAGTGATCATGAACGTAAAAATAAATTAATTTAATGTGTTGTATGCAAAAATAAAATAGATTGATGTGTTGTATGAAGAAAAAATAGTTTAGTGGTTAAACACTCAAAAATTAAATAGTACAATGATTTTATTTACAAATTTTCCTAAATAATAATAATAACAAATAAATAAACTCAATATACATCACCCACATGAATTTTGCCCCCCCCCCACTTCGACCTTTTTAACGCCATATTTTCATCTAATTTAAGTAAATTCATATCATTTTCAATCGCTATAATACAAGTTTGTTTTGGTATTCTCTTACTCCTCGCCATCTTATCACTTCTCCACTTTTCAGGTCTGTTAACCGATACATCACTTGCTCTATGACTCAAATGACCAAACCATCTTAGACGATTCTCCTTCATTTTATCATTAATCAATAGGCGCAACTCCTATTTTACCCCTGATCATCTCATTTCTAAATCAATCATTTCTTTTATATCCACACATACATCGTAGTATACACATCTCTGCTACATTCATTTTATAAACATGACATTGTTTCACGACCCAACATTAATTACCATAAAGCAGTATCAGCTGGTCTAATTATTGTATGATAGAATTTTCATTTTAATCTATACTTCCTCCGTCCCACTTCAATTGATACTTATTTCCTTTTTGGTCCGTCCCACTTCAATTGATACTTCCCAAAATAGAAAGGAATCTTCACTATTTACCCCACTCATACTCTCTCCTATTTTACTTTTTCACTCACAACATTCTCTCTCCTAACTATTCCTCCCACTCATTCTCTCTCCTATTTAATTTTTCATACTCACAACATTTAACTTTTTCTTTTTCTTACATCACTTTTCCTTAATTCCCACACCCAAAAAGTTGGTCTCTATTGAAGTGGGACGGAGGGAGTATATAATGTTGGGATCAAATATAGAAACCCTTTAACATTACTCCACTTTAATCAATCTGTTTTAATGTTTTAATAGTAACATTACTCCACTTTAATCAACCTCAACCTGTTTTAATAGTGCTTATCAATAGTGAGTATGACCCAAATTCTAGGTAAGAGACCAATAGATCATGAGTGTAAATTTCAAAATTCCTTGTTTTACATTGGATTTTTAATTTGCTTTAGGGTCACAAGCAAAGCCCAATTACCCAGACGTTTGCCGGCAAATCCAAAGCCTGTCTTTCGGGTCAAGGGGTTACATACTTGCATCTAAGTTCTAACATCTGACTGCTAATGGAAATTGGAAGCCATGAACGTCATTGAAACGACGAGAGAAATGGAGCTATCGGAAAAAGAATCCATCAGATTGGCATCGGAAGAGGTTTCTCAGGAGTTCAAATCCCTCGTAGATCCTAAGGATTTGGATTCCTTAAAGCAATTGCAACACCTCATGTATTATTCTCTCCATCTCCATTCGTAATCTCTCTTGTATTGATATATACTCCACCTCTTAAATTGCATGTGTTTTCCATCTAGAAGTCAATATATGATTGTGTTTTTGCTGGCTATGTTTGTTTGACAACTCATTCCGAACAATTGAATTTAATTTGAATTGGAAGAGTAATTTTAGTTCATCCGTGGAATTATTTTTGTTCTTGGAATTTCGACTTTATCACTTGAATTTGGAGTTGCCAAACACTCCAAATCTTCAGATTTAATGTTTTTGTGAAGGTCTCGTTGGCTATATGGGATTGCCCTAGTTCAGTTAGTTGGAAATTGCTAACAATTTTTTAAAACTCTAGCAGTTGAAAATTGATTGATATGATGAATCATATATTACTGAAAAATCTTTAGGGCGCTGTATTCTACAACTCCCCAGATCCATCGAGGTGCTGTATTTTACAAACACTTTGATGCATTAAATTTTGTACATTAGCATACCTTATTCTGTACTATTTTCATCATTTTTCCATTTTGAATTGTTTTGGCTTCAATTTTTTATTTGAGACTACCTTAATTTTCTTGTGTGGTGCGACAGTTAAATTTAGTCTTTGGGTGTCAAATGCAGATTGGGACGGTTGCAAGATAGTAATGCAGTCCTTTCCCATTTCAATGAATACTCGGAAAATTGCTTTGCTGAAGTTTCCAGTGAGTTCTCTAAAAATACACGGCTTTTAAGGTCTATGAAGGCAGATCTCGATTACATATTTCAGAAGCTGAGGTGAGACTCCAAGTTATCCATGGTTATTACGTTTTATTGTTGTTAGCGATTTGATTTAAAAGCTCGTGCCATTGGAAGTTGGAAGTTTGTTGATGAATAAAAGCTTTTACTTATAATATTCCATACATATGTCTAACGTTGTGGTTCTAACAAAAGTATATTTGTTTTACGTCTATATTCATCTTTTGAGCTGCTTATGGTTATTTCAGGCACATTCATTTCCTTCAGTAAGGGATAAATTCTTTCCAGTGAAACTATTTATACCTTTCTACCGCCAAATCTTTAATCCTCTGAAATTGGTGGAAGACTTGATTCTTATATACAATCCTGGTTCAACTGAGTTTTTTTACACTATGTTTATGTAGGCTAAGAATGGAACAAAGAATAAATGTTGGTTTTCAATGGCATCTGGTCAAATTTGTGCAAACCACCGAGTCAAAAGTCTATGAATTTACAATGGCCCTTTTTTGGTTCATTGGCGTTTTACGTTAGTTGAACAACCGGAAACAATGATAATACTTGCAACCGTTGAACAAATTTTGAGTTAGTTATCACGGGTCCAACCCTGATCAATAGCAATTGTGGAGCTCTCAAAACGCGACTTTGCTAGATTGATGGCTAAGAGTGATAAATGTATTGGGTTTCAGGAATTTCGTAATCTGCATAAAAAAATAACTAATGTACCAATTAAATTAGAAAAGAACTAGAGTTGTAGGCTTAAGGAGGGAAATAAGGAAAAAGTCATTGAGCAGTTCTGCTCTCTGTCAAACAATGCATGAGCACATTTTTTTGTGGGTTTAATCTGTCTTAGCAGCTATGGTTGAAGTCTTAAAGGCAAATATATTGTTTTTGTAGGTCATGACTGGTATCTTTTAAATGTAAATTCCAAACTGATTGTACGTTTCGAAGTACAAAAGAAGGATCAAGAAATAGAAAACGAACAAGATTAGAGATCCCTAGATTGTCTTAAGACTTTGAACTTCAAATGAAAAAGTGGGTAAGGGAGGTGAATTAGGTACACAATATAATGTGATGAAGTAGTGGCTTTTCAAATATATACCTTGATTCTTGAACACAGTGAATTTTAAGTAAATCTGAAACAATAGAGAAAGGACAACAACAAGACAAGGGTCAAGTAATGGGTCATAGAGGTGTCTGAAACTGAGGTGTTATCGGCCAATCGTAAGGACGATAGTGGAGTTGAGTCGTTATATCGCCATTCTTAGTTGGAATGTTGGGCTCTTGGTGATGTTAGTAAGATATCCTCTGCAAAATATTTTACTTTGATTTTTCTTGGATTCTCATGGGATTTGCATTGTGATAATTAATTCTACCATCATGGTGCTTGTCCCTGAGAGGGAGAGATCTACTAAGGTGATGCAGAACGGAAGCAATTTTGTGCACGATCAGATTATAAAACAGTAATGATGAAAAAAGAAAATAAACAAGGTCTGGCGTCACACCGAGTCAACCGTAGGCGCACCTAGGTTTCTTGAGCGCACCCAAGGATTTGAATCTCGCAGATTCAACACAAGAAACAATTATTTGCTAGGAAAAGTCTTTATAAACTCTCAAAATATCAGTAAAATAACAATATCTTTTACAATAAAAGGAAGACATATTTATAGGCCTTCGAAAATACATAAAAGGTACTAATCTTAACAGTCACATCTGCTGCTAGAAACATAGAATATCGTGTATATTTGCCATGGCTAAAAGAAGAGTGTTTCAGCCTTTTTTTTAGCTCATATTAGGCTCAAAATAACAATTCGATTTTTCGAGTGATTGAGTGATAACTTTTTTCTTCTTTATGTCGGTTGACATTTAGTTGCTTCTTAACAACCCAAATAACTGCTCACTAACTGCCGTAATAACTGTCCAAATAACTGTTCTCTTTGTCAGATCCTTGCCTGTGCACTTTTATATAATAATTCTAACTTCTCCCACATTATTAACTTATAAAATTCCTAAGCTACAAAGGAAAACTTTTCCCAACAATCAACTAAGCAATTTACTAACTGACTAAACAAACTTTGCTGCAGAAAACAAAAATCATATCTTAATTGATTATGCCAACTCCCAACTAGGCTCCATATCATCAAAGGCATCCCAAATCAGCTTGAGCCTTGGAGCCATCTTTTCCACGCCTTTTGTATGTCTTGAGTGGTTGCTGCCACTTGTTTCTGTCATAAGGTTTCTAATTATAGTCCAGTAGCTTTTTGACGAGTATTCGTAAAACTGAGGTAAAGATCTTACTTTTAGATTGAGCCATGTGGTTGGGGGGGGGGGAGGAATATAAAATTGATACCTCGGAAAGTGCCTTTGTCGGGGATGCAGAGGAAGGGTTTGATAGTAGTAGAGGGGATATCGCGTAATCTTTCTTCCCCGTATTTCTCACTGTGAGGAGCCTAAATCATGGTTCTCCGCTTATACGAGTTTGCACCTTCTTCGTTCCTTCTCACTTTGGTAGTGTATATGCTGAATTGGATGATTTCGAGGGCTTTTGACGTGGGTTTGATCAAGGGTTATTTTGCTGGTTTGGAGGAGCTGAGAGGTTCCTGTCTTCAGTTTGTCAATGATATTATTCTCTTTGTTTTTTGTTTTTTGTTTTTTTTTTGACAGTTTGAGTAGTTTAATGACATATGAGGATTCATGTTAGCCGACCCCAAATTATTTTGGGACTAAGGCTTTGTTGTTGTTGTTGTTGTTGTTGTTGTTGTTGTGAGTAGTTTAATGACATGTTGACTACTCTCCAAATCTTGAACATATATCTCATTTTTGTATTAAAGCCGAGCATTATGGCCAACTTCCTTGCAGTAGTTTGCCTAAAACTTGCATTCTAACAGAGACATCTTCTTTGCGGTTCAATGGTTTAGTTTTTACTTCAGACATCTCAGGATGACTGTTCTGAAATTTGGGCAACTGGCTGCTGCATTTCTTAGTTGTAATGCTGCACAACTAGCATAAAAGGCTACAAAAAACTTACCCTCTTGAGTTGTAAAAACTCGGTGTATCTCTTATAGGAAGAATTATTGGGTTATGCGAGATACGCATTGATATCCATGAAGATCACACTAGGAAATGTGATTAGAAGTTCCACGAGTTAAAAATCTATAATTGTATTGTACTCCCTCTGTCCCAAAATAAATGTCTAAAAAAAATTTCTAATTTGCTTTTCGTCAAGAGCAAATTTGAATTTTTTTGGACATTCATTTTGGGACGGAGGGAATAGATTATTGTAACCAGAATCTGTCATTTAATCTTGCGCGTAAAAGTTTATTTGTAAATAACCATCTTGTTAATTTATTTGCCCCCTCCCCCAACCCCACAACCCCACAACATGTTGGACCCGCTATATGACCAATCAAATACATTCAGTTTGTGGGGACCCATTCATTTGTATCTTTCTTGTTGTTGGCATCATCAATGTTCATTGTTTGACATTATCTATGTTTATGTTATTCTAGCTTGTATCCACCTTTTATCTCTTCCTTCTTCCTATTCGTCTTCTGTTCTGTTCTGGTTTTTGTTTACTCGATCTCTCCATTTGATATACAAATACAGGTAAAAATATATTATTGATTTTTCAGATTCTCCAGTTTCAGTATACTCCCCTATCCCGGAATAGCAGCCCCACTTTGACTTCAGTAGTCAACTTGATTGATCTTTGACCAAATGTTTATGAAAATTTAATAATTTTCATGATACTATTATTAATGGTGTATCAATAGCAAATTTTAGGATTTCATGAAGATAATTCAGTTTTCATAAATTCTGTGTCAAACAAGTTCAATTAAGTTGACCTCCAAAGTCAAAGTGGGACTATCTTCTTGAGACGGATGAAGTATTTAATTTGGCCTTGTATATCTCTACTGTAGAGTGAGCACTAACGTCATGATTTCTTTTGAGAGTTAATATTTGTATTTTTGATGCAATCTTTTGTCTGCTAATTTTATATGCATGAATTTCAGAAGCCTGAAGGCGAAGATCGTTGCTACATATCCAGATGCATTCCCTGATGATTCAACTATAGAAGCACTTGATAGAAGACCAAATCTTGAAAAAGCTTAGTGAAACTTGCACAAAATTCCAGATCTTCGAAAGGTATCTTAGAATAGGAAGAATAAGATGCCCTTTTTATGTCTGTTAATTTTTTTGGAGTTCTTGATAAAAATGAATGGAAATTGTTTATAGAAACTTTTATAAATTCATGATTTTTGAATAATAAGCACAAAAAATAGGTTGTAAACCATCTATTGTTTGTAAAACAAGAGTCATATCTCTCAGTATATCTTTTGGAATATATTGTTGTGAAAAACTAGGAATGTATATATAAGCTATGATGCTCGGACTTTTTGTTTTACCCCGCCGGAGGCTTATCAACTAGACTAAAATAAGACAGTTCGACACGGGTATGACGGGGTAAAACAAAGAGTACAAGCATCAGAGAATATGAGATAATTGATAGGTTATTGATTGTGATCCTCACCTCGAATGGTAAGACTAGGACTCTTCATTGTAATAGCCACAGTATACTCCCTCCGTCCTACCGATCTTAAGAAAACTTTCCATTTTGGGCGTCCCACCAATTTTAAGAATTCCCAAAATGGAAAGTATTTATCACTATTCTCTCCACTCATTCTCTCTCCTACATTATTTTAATACTCACAACACCATTATAATTTACTATTTCCTTCACTCATTCTCTCTCCTATTTTACTATTACACTCACAACATTTATTATTTCCTTAATTCCCGTGCCATTTGAAAATTTCCTAAGATCGGCGGGACGGAGGGAGTATATATTTGACTGAATAGAGACACACACCCACGTTGGGTTTTCTTCTTGATACCCACTGATCAAACTCCTCTTCATTTACCTGTGTCTCATATGGTATCAGAGCTCTCTTAGGAGCAATGACTGGCCCCTCCGTTACCACCAACGAGTCTTCCACCTTACAATCTAATACGGAAGATCGTCCTCTTACCCTTCCCCTCACGTTGAACATTCGGTCCTACCTCGGTCATTGTCGTCTTACGAATGACAATTACTTCAATTGGCAGTCTTCCATACTGTCCTCACCACTTGTCAACTTACCACCACTCTCACCAACACCGTCGCACCTCAGGACAAGCTACCAGACGGTAAAACTAACCCTTGGTACGCCTACTTCAATCAGGTGTTCAGTCTGGTTCTCGGGTGGATCAAGACCACAGTCTCCGCCAAGATCCAAGCCCACGTCAATCCCCAAGTTTCAGAGAAAGTTCAGAGTGAGGATGCCGCTAGGGCGCAAATTCAAATGTAATGGCCGCCTCCTCTGGAATTAACTTGATCCTTGTCAGAATGCTCCGGCTGTGTGGACTCTACTCGAGAAGAGATTTGGGGGTAAGTCTCGTGTTCATGTACAGAAACTGAAGACCGAACTGAATGCTCTTGCGAAGAAGTCAGACACTTCTATTGATGACTACTTCTAACGGGCTATCTCCCTATCTCCCTCTCCGACGCCTTGGCCAAAGCAGGAGAAATCATCGCAGATGATGACCTTCAGCAGAGAATAGCAGAAAATTGTGGCAGGTCTTGGTCCCGCGTTCAAGAATTTATTACCTCGCATAACAATAAGCCGACTGACTCCCTTGATGATCTTCAGGATTTGTTATTGCAAGAGGAGGAATTGCTTTCTAGGTTTAAACACTTTGTCCTTCAATCCTACCAGCGCACTTGTCGTTAATTCTACGACATCAAGAGGGTCCTACAATCACACTGGGAATGGGTACTCCCCAAATCACCGTGGCACTAGCCGCAACTCTTCAAAAGGGAAAGGTAATCGTGGCGACAAAAATGACAAGGGTGACAACCCTTTCAACCTCACAACGACTGTCCCATCTCAGCAGTTTACCCCTTATAGGCCGCCAAATCCGTTTGCTTACGTGGAGCAATCAGCTTGTCAATTTTGCTTCAAGAAAAGTCACACGGCCCCTCATTGTCGCAACCCGGGCAATTATGCACTGTTCAGTCATCATCCATCAGACATGTCTCCTTCTTCGGCTCCAACCTATGTGCTGTGCTCGATTCTGGGGCAACCAACTACATGACTCCGTCCCCGGATGGCCTCTCCGCTGCTTCCCGTACACATGTATTGATTCGGTTACCATAGCCTATGGTTCTTGAATCCCAATCTCGTCAGTCAGACCTTCTTTTCTATCAGCTCATAATCGTAGATTTTTTCTTTGTAATGTTTTACATGTTCCTACATTACACAAATCTCTACTTTCAATTCATCATTTTTCACTCGATAATAACTGCTCTTTAAACTTGATGCTTTTGATTTTCCTGTGAAGGACAATACCACGAAGAAGATTATCCCCTCTTGCAATAGCTCTGATGGTCTCTACACACTCCACTTTGATTTTCCCGCTCGCGTCAGTCCCATTGCTTTGATCGGTAAACGTGCATACTCAACTACTTGACATGCTCGCTTTGGTCATCCGTATATTCAGGTTTTCAATTCTTTAGTCAATAAAGTTCATTCACCTGTTAGTGGAACTATTTCTGAGTCTTTTTGCCGTGTTTGTCCATAGGTAAATCTAGTCAGTTGCCTTTTATTTCTCATAATTTTGCACTCTAGCACCCTCTTGCGCTATTACATTTGGATGTACGGAGACCTTCTCCCGTTGTTTCAAAAAGTGGATACCGTTTTTATTTAAGCATTATTGATGATTTTTCTAGATATGTATGACTTTTCCTCTTGATTCGCAAATCTGATGTGTTGGATGTCTTTATTTTTTTAAACTCCAAATTGAAAATCCGTTAAGTCAAAAAATCTCTGCCATTTATACTTAGGGGGGAATTCATAAATAGATAATTCTCTCCATCCTAAATCTCATGGAATTAAGCATCGGTCTATGTGCCCTTACACTCCTCAATAAAATGGTACAGTTTACCAAAAACATAGACATGTTGTTAATATGGGTTTGTCTTGGCTCAATCTGGGATTACTTCTATCTATTGGCTTGAAGCCTTTAACACAGCAGTTTACATAATTAACCGATGTCTATGCGACAACTTGGTTACATCTCCCCATACCAAAAGTTACTCAAGCAAGTCCCTGACTATAAAACTCTCAAAACTTTTGGTTGTCTTTGTTTTCCCCATCTTGTCCCATATAACTCCCACAAGCTCATGCCAAAGTCCTCTCCTTGTGTCTTCCTTGGTTATGATAATTTTCGAAAAGGATACCGGAGCCCTGACCAATCTACGGGCCAAATTTATGTTTTTAGACATGTATTATTTGATGAATCTTCATTTCCCATTCTCATGTCTACTAATATTACAACAGGACCTCGAATGGGATCAGACTCATCTGGACATGTTAGTGAAACTTCTCTACACCAGTATTCTAAAACGTGGCCTAGGCGGCCGCTTAGGCGACGACTAGGCGCTAGGCGGGGACCTAACGCCGCGCCTATAAGCAAATCGGCCAATTTAGGCGTGGGCGTCATTAGGCGCCATTAGGCGTTGACTAGGCGCCATTAGGCGTTGACTAGGCGCCATTAGACGCCTTTAGGCGTTGACTAGGCGGGTTAAATTCCAAGGGCCACGGCCAAGCCAAGGCAGCCACGGGCGAGTGTAGCTTGATATTCCAGCTTCAGCCCCTCTATATATAGCCACATGACTTTGATTTTTTTTGTTTTGCTTTCTATGTGGGATAACCACCCAAGGCCACACGGCCAAGGCCAAGCTAAGGCAAGGCCGAGCCACATGCCTTTGATTTCTTTGTCTAGCTTTCGATGTGGGATATCCTCCCAAGGCCACACGGCCAAGGCCATGGCCGGCCGAGCCACATGCCTTTGATTTCTTTCTCTAGCTTTCGATGTGGGATAACCGCCCAAGGCCACACGGCCAAGGCGTCCGAGCCAAGGCTAATTTTTGTTTTATCTTAGCCCATGATGCCTACTAGTTCAACCAATGATGCCTACTAGTTCAACCTATGCGGCTAAACAACCCACTACGCCTAACATCTGAGTTGGCCCTCTTCTGGTTTCCCTGATGTTGCGGTCCAAACAGCACATCCCCATACTGGGCCTTCTCTAGCGCTGTCCCTTATTGGGCCCAATACTGAACCTGCTTTTTTATTACCCAATTGTGGGCCTGCTTCACCCGTTTCCCCTACATCTCTTCGGACTAGGCCAACATCAACAACTCAGTCCCCTCCTATGGATAGAGCCGTCAAGTTAGGACGGTCCCGTCGGGACGTCCCGTCCCGCCATACAAATGGAACGGGATGGGAAGAACTATTTTAGTCCCGTCCCGTTCCCATCGCGGGACAACTTAGTTTCGTCCGTCCCGTTATCCCGTATTGACGGCTCTAGTCAAAGGGTTGTTCTAATGAATTGGCCGTATCTCTCACAAGTGCAACCATGAATGGGTCCTATATAATTAACATAAAGCACAATATCCAACATAAAGAAAGTATGCTGAAAAGATTAAAAACATTGATATACATAGGGTAATATAGATACCTATACTATCTCATGCTTGTAAAAGTACCAAAATTGTAGCCAAAAACAAAGAATTCCATTTGCATCTACACAATTTGTTGTGGTATCATTATAGATTGACTTAGGGTCCCACTGGAAAATGCAAACTATAATTACTATCTGATGTGTCAAGCAGTTGATTGATTAGTTTATGCGGCCTAGAAGTAGTTTGGGATATTTATAAATCAAGTGATTGACACAAAGGCAACCATTTCATAGTGAAAAAGAGAATCCGAGTTACAAGTCATATTTTCCATGGCCGACAAAAAGATGAAATTCAATGTCTACCGAAACCTTGGCTCGGCCTTGCCTTGGCTCGGCCTTGACCTTGGCCGTGACTTATCCCACATTGAAACAAAAAGAAAGAAAATTGTGCCTTGGCCTTATATATGAGGAGGCTGAAGCTGGGGTGTCAAGCATAAATAGGCTGTGGCCTTGGTCGTGGCCTTGGCGCCTAGTCAACGCTTATCCCTCCTAGTCAACGGGTCCCGCATTGTCCAGCGGGATCCCGCATCCCTCAAATGGGACGGGATGGGACGGAGTATTTTAGTCCCGTCCCGTCTCGTCCCGTTCCCGTCGTGGGACAACATAATTTCGTCCCGTCCCGTCCCGTATTCTCGAATTGACAGCTCTACCTATGGACAGTCCAGTTGTAGCAGTTCATGCCCCTACTGAACCAACTACCTCTAGCATACACCCAATGGTTAGTTTACTCAAGCCAAAGCAGCAGGGGTTTTCAAACCCAAGATTGTTACTGATCTTGTCCTCTCTTCTGACCCGACTAGTCCAGAGCTGGTCGTTAAGCATCCATTGCCTTCTGCTCTTTCTACCACGACATCTCACTCACCGGAGGTTGAACCTAAAACTCTTAAGCAGGCTATTCCTTTTCCTCAATTGAACACCGCCATGCAAGAAGAATTATCTGCCATGCACAAAAATGGCACCTGAACCCTAGTTCCCCGTCTCCCATCTATGAATGTTGTTGGGAGCAGCAGCGGATTCACTTAGAGGCCAAAGTGGGCCATGGCCCACACTCAGTTTAAAAAAAATTAATGTTCTGGTCAAAGAAGTCAAGCAAATTAGAAACACACAAAACCAAACCCAAGCCACGCAGAAACTAAGCAGAAAACAATTCTGCGCTCTGTGCTCATCTTCACCTATGCAATCGACAGATGCGATCATCGGAATTCGTCGATCTGAGCCGGATGCCTTCTTGTTCGCTCTCTCTTTCTCCCTCGTTATCTTTTGGTCCTTCTTATCCGGTTCTCCTACTGCTCTCTCCTTAAACCTCCAAAATTTTCATTCTTCTTGATTTGATTACTGCTCAAAACGTCAAGGTTATTCAAAATTCATTTCAATTTTGCTTTTTGATTGTGTATTACATCGATTACAATGAGTAATTTTAGATATATTTGGTGATAAAATTTAGGGATTTGATCATCAGTTTATAACTATCTAGGGTTTCTTTTGGGTTTTTTTTTTAATTCTACTCGAGTTTCTAATTTTGATGTTCAATTTTGTGATTTTAGAGTTACTTAGAGCTGATTGTTAAGGGGTAACTGAGCTTCAAACATCCTTCAGATTCTGAAAAAAGAAAAGGTGCATCTCATCCTATTAGAAATACACCTTATTATTTTTAGAATTTATTTTCCCCTTTGTAGGATTTCTATATTACATATTTTATGTGATAATATGTGCTATAACATTCTGATTTCTATAGACTTTATCAATTTTTTGTGTTTAAATCTTTGCTACAACATTTTATTTTGTTTATTTTGTCATTCTTATTATCACAATAGTAATGAGGCGATGAAAAGATTTTTCAAGCCGGTTAATTGTGAAAGCTCACATTACTTGGATCTAATGAAGATAAATTTTTCATTTACGTTCTTCCACCTTCAATGTCGGGTAAGTACTTTTCAAGATTGTATTGAATATTGGTTTTATGTATGACTGAGCTATTTGCACTAGCCTATCATTCTGTTAGTTGTTTGCAATGTGAAATATCAATAGTAGTGGAATCCAAAATAGTAGCTTTTTTTTTAATCCAGAATAGTAGTTTTTTTTTCCCTTGTCTTGCAACAAAAATCAGTCACCGAAAAATTTTTGGCCCACACTAACATAACTTCCTGGATCCGCCACTGAATTGGGAGCAAATGGATTCAAAGTGAAACGTTGCGTTGATGGCACTGTGGAACGCCATAATGCCCAACTAGTGGCTCAGGGGTTTGTTAGAACATGGATTGCAAAATGTGTATACTTAGTAAATATACGTAAACGTGTAGACGTACATGTTTAAATCATAAATATAATGTTGTATAAAGTATATAAATTAATCAATGTGTAGAATTTCCGAAGTAAAAATTACCTATTTATGATGGACAAAAGGTAACCTTTTTACTACTTCATCTTTCGAGTCCATTTTGAAGTGCCTATTTGTTTCCTATATATAGAAGCTTTCTATCAGCCTTGAAACATACTTATTCTTGATATACTCTCTCCATAAAATCTGAGTTAAAGAAGGCATTCATCATTTAGAAGTACTACTTCTCCCTCCTTCATTTCTTCTTCTTCAAGACTTGAGTATGAATTGGGTATAATGGAATAGAAATGTTCCAACAATTGGTATCAGAGCCTACTCATGTTCTTGATTAAGTTTGAGTTCATGATAGAATGTTAATTTGCTTTACTTTATGTTGAATTCTTTATGTTTAGTATTGTTTAATCACTCTAATTCATTCATAGAGTGTTAATAATTTTATCCAGTTTAAAATCTGAAAGGATTGAAAGTTTTGGCTTAAAATACATAAAATTCATCAAAAGGGACAAATAATATTGCATGATTATCTCATTGGCCCAACAGAGAGTTGTATGACGCATGACCGTGTTGGATCTACTTGTGTATTCATGTCTGTATTGCAAGATTATCTCATTGGCACAACAGAGCGTTGTATTGCGCACGACCGTGGTGGATCTACTTGTATATTCATGTCTGTGCGGACGTCTTTGCTCGGCCGAGCACCTCCCTTGACTCGGCCGAGCACCGTAGTACAGAATGATAAAATTTTCTGGAAAAGGCCTGCTCGGCCGAACACATTCTTGACTCGGTCGAGCACCATTAGACAGAATGTTGTGATTTTTTGGACAGACCTGCTCTGCCGAGTCATTGATTATGTTCGGTCGAGCACCACCTACAGATTCAACATTCGAATTTTAAGCAAAAACATACATTTTTTCAAACCTTTCTTTCTTTGTGATTAATTATATGCTTAAACAACTTCATAAATTTTTTAAATAACATTGTCGCCAAAGTGATTTACGTTATTTAGATCCGAAGTTGATTAAGTGATGAATGTATACTTTAATATGTGAATAAAATGAAATTTCCAAAGAAAATCGTTTATTTGACTAAATTTATACATTCATTGGGTAACAAGTAATAAAACATCAAGCTAGTTTGTTTTATTGAGTACTTAAATCGGCCCAAAGGAAGATTAAGTATTTGATTAAAACATTGTTTGATTTCTTGAGTACCTAAAAGATAATTATATTTGAGTCAAATCACAATTCAAAAATTAGTTTTGATGTCATATTAATTGTCTTATAGATGTAAATCATTTGATATGATTAATCACTGTTTATATGTAGTTACTTATACATGATTTATATATTTTTCTTGTTCTTACCCCAACAGATTGAGTAAATGCTTCGTCTTTAACTGCTGCAATGAACAATGTTCCGATGCTTAATGAGACTAATTTTAAAACTTGGAAAAACAAAATTACTATGATCTTAGGCTGTATGGACATTGATCTCGCATTAAGGGAACCAAGTCCAGCTCCTCTCACTGATAAAAGCACTCAAGAAGATTGCTTGAGTGTTGAGAAGTGGAACCGTTCCAACCACGTGAGCCTAATGATCATGAAAAATGTCGTCCCAGAAACATTTTTGAATAACGTTTCTGAGGATGTCAATGCTAAGGGTTTTCTGGATACACTTGAAGAACGCTTTGCAAAAAGCGAGAAATCGCAAATAAGTACTTCATTTAGGAAACTTGTTTCCATGAGGTACAAGGGTAGCGAAAACTTAAGGGAGTACATTCTTGAAATGTTTCATCTCTCGACAAAATTAAGGGCACTTAAGTTAGAGATTTTGAAAGATTTACTCGTGCACTTAGTTTTGATCTCTCTTCCTCCTCAATTTGGTCACTTTGAAGTGACCTATAATTGTCAAAAGGACAAGTGGAATATTAATGAACTTATTTCACATTTGACACAAGAGGAGGATAGGATGAAACAAATCAAACCGGAAAGTGCTCACTTAGCATCTACCTCTTCTCATGGGACTAAGAGAAAAGAGAAGGAAATTGCGGTTGCAAATAAGAGACATAAAGGATCATCCAATGATCAAAAGGTTAAGAAGTGCTTCTTTTGCAAGGACCCTGCTCACATGAAGAGCGACTGCCCTAATTATCATGCTTCGCGTGTTAAGAAAGGTGTGTCATTCGGCCTTGTTTGTACCGAGGCAAATTTGGTTTCAATTCCTACATATACATGGTGGTTGGATTCTGGTGCAACAACTCACATAAGTGTATCTATGCAGGGTTGCCTGAATTACCGAAGCCCTAGCAAAAATGAGAAATACATCTATATGGGAGCTGGGAATCCGGTTGAAGTAATAGGCATAGGGACCTTTAGATTGTTACTAAGTACTGAATATTATTTTGTATTAAATAATACATTCATTGTACCGTCTTTTAGGCGAAATTTGATATCAATCACAGTTTTGGACAAGGAAGGTTATTCTTATTCGTTTGGTAATAATAAATGTGATATTTATTTCAATTCCAAAGTTGTTGGTACTAGTACTTTATCGTATAGTGATAATCTTTATTTACTTGACACAGTCAAGTCATTTGATGAGTCCCATGTTAATGAAACCAAAACTATAGGCACAAAACGAAAGTTATCAAATGAAAAATCATATACCTTATGACATAGGCGTTTGGGTCATATCTGCAAAAAGAGAATTGATAAGCTTATATCAGAAGGAATCTTAAATAAACTTGATATTCCGGATAAAAACTTTTGTATTGAATTCCTTAAAGGAAAATTTACAAACACCAAAGGAAAAGAATCCTTGAGAGCATTAAATGTCTTAGAACTAATTCATACGGATATTTGTGGACCATTCACTACCCCTTCATGGAATGGTCAACAATATTTCATTACATTCATAGATGATTACTCTCGTTATGGATACATTTATTTACTTCATGAAAAGTCTCAACCATTGGATGTTTTCAAGTCTTTCAAGGCAGAAGTTGAAAATCAACTTGGAAAGTCTATTAAGAACGTTAGATCCAATCATGGTGGTGAATACTACGGTCGGAATGATGGTTCAGGTGAACAATGTCTGGGTCATTTTTGCTCGCTATCTTGAAGAGTGTGAGATTGTCCCTCACTACACCATGTCGGGCAAACCAAGCATGAATGGTGTAGCGGAGAGACGTAATAGAATCCTTAAGGATATGGTAAAAAGTATGATTTCTTGTACTTCTTTACCTCACTCATTATGGGGCAATGCATTAAAAACCGCAGCTTATATTCTCAATAGAGCTCCTTCAAAGGCTATCGAAAAAACTCCTTATGAATTATGGATGAATAAGAAACCGTTCCTAAATCATTTTCATGTATGGGGTTGTCCAGCAGAAGCTAGGCCTCATAGGCCTAATGAAGGCAAACTGGACGCTAAGACCATTAGTAGTTACTTTGTAGGGTATGCTGAGAGATCTAGGGGATATAAATTTTATGACCCAAAAACTAGAACCTTTTTTGAAACGGGAAATGCTAAATTTTTTGAGGATGTTGAATTTGGAGGGGAGAATAGGAATAGTTTTGAATTTGAAGAGGAAGAGGAAGAGGAATCCTTTTCTATACCTCTTCCCATAGTTCCTATTGGAAATCAACTACTTGTACCTGAAATTCAACAAGAACATACAATTCAAAACAATATAGAACCTCCTATAAATGTAGAACAACATGAAAATGTTGTTAATGAAGATCAAATTCAACAACCTTAAAATCAAGAAGAACCGGTGCCCTTAAGAAGGTCTAATAGAGTAAGAAGAAGTGCGATTCCGGCTGATTATGATGTGTATCTTGCCGAGAATGAGAAACATTTAGACTTAGTGGGAGATGAACCATTCACCTTCCATGAAACCATTAATAGTTCAAATTCTCATAAGTGGATCGATGCC